>CM063089.1:112749779-112752279 GCA_031876335.1 Hipposideros larvatus | reverse complement strand
CTAACACTAAACCCGAAACCCTAACACTAACCCTAACCCTAAACCTAAACCCTAAACCCAAACCCTAACCCTAACGCTAACCCTAACCATAAACACTAAACCCTAACCCTAACCCTAACCCTAACCCTAACCCTAAACCCTAAACCCTAACACTAACCCTAACCCTAAAGCCTAAACCCTAACACTAACCCTAACCCTAACCCTAAACCCTAAACCCTAACCTTAACCCTAACCCTAAACCTAAACCGTAACCCTAACCCTAACCCTATCCCTAAAACCTAACCCTAACCCTAACCCTAACCCTAACTCTAACCCTAACCCTAACCCTAACCCTATCCCTAAACCCTAACCCTAAAATGTAAACACTAACCCTCCCCTATTCCTAACCCTAACCCTAACCCTAACCCGAATCGTGTACCTAACCCTAACCCTAACCCTAACCCTAACCCTAACACTAACCCTAACCCTAAACCTAACCACTAAACCCAAACCCTAACCCTAACGCTAACCCTAACCATAAACACTAAACCCTAACACTAACCCTAACCCTAACACTAAACCCTAAACCCTAACACTAACCCTAACACTAAAGCCTAAAACCTAACTCTAACCCTAACCCTAACCCTAAACCCTAAACCCTAACCTTAACCCTAACCCTAAACCTAAACCGTAACCCTAACCCTAACCCTATCCCTAAAACCTAACCCTAACCCTAACCCTAACCCTAACCCTAACACTCAACCTGTAACTAACCCTGTCCCTAAACCTAACCTTAACCATCAGCCAAAACCTAAACTTAACCATAACCCTAACACTAAACCTAAACGTGTCTCAAACCCGAATCGTGTACCTAACACTAACCCTAAACTTAACCTTAACCCTAAACCCGAAACCCTAACCCTAACACTAACCCTAACCCTATCGCTAAAACCTAACCCTAACCCTAACCCTAACCCTAACCTAACCCTAACCCTAACCCTAACACTGTCGCTAAACCTAACTCTGTACCTTACCGTCTCTCTAACTTTAACTCTGACCCTCACCCTGTAACTAACCCTGTCCCTAAACCTAACCTTAACCATCAGCCAAAACCTAAACTTAACTATAACCCTAACACTAAACCTAACCATGTCTCAAATCCGAAACATGTACCTAACCCTAACCCTAACCTTAACCCTAACCCTAACGCTAACCCTAACCATAAACACTAAACCCTAAACCTGACCCTAACCCTAACCCTAACCCTAAACCCTAAACCCTAACACTAACCCTAACACTAAAGCCTAAACCCTAACTCTAACCCTAACCCTAACACTTAACCCTAAACCCTAACCTTAACCCTAACCCTAAACCTAAACCGTAACCCTAACCCTAACCCTATCCCTAAAACCTAACCCTAACCCTAACCCTAACCCTAACCCTAAACCCTAACCTAACCTGATCCCTAACCCTAACACTGTCGCTAAACCTAACTCTGACCCTTACCGTCTCTCCAACCTTAACTCTAACCCTCACCCTGTCACTAACCCTGTCCCTAAACCTAAACTTAAGCATCAGACAAAACCTAAACTTAATATAACCCTAACAGTAAACCTAACCATGTCCCAAACCCTAATCCTGTCCCTAACCCTAAACCTAATGCTAACCCTAACCCTAACCCTAACCCTAAACCCTAAACCCTAACCTTAACCCTAACCCTAAACCTAAACCGTAACCCTAACCCTAACCCTATCCCTAAAACCTAACCCTAACCCTAACCCTACCCCTAACCCTAACCTAACCCTAACCCTAACCCTAACACTGTCGCTAAACCTAACTCTGACACTTACCGTCTCTCTATCTTTAACTCTAACCCTCACCCTGTAACTAACCCTGTCCCTAAACCTAACCTTAACCATCAGCCAAAACCTAAACTTAACTATAACCCTAACACTAAACCTAACCATGTCTCAAACCCGAATCGTGTACCTAACCCTAACCATAACCTTAACCCTAACACTAAACCCGAAACCCTAACACTAACCCTAACCCTAAACGTAAACCCTAAACCCAAACCCTAACCCTAACGCTAACCCTAACGTTAAACACTAAACCCTAACCCTAACCCTAACCCTACACCTAACCCTAAACCCTAAACCCTAACACTATCCCTAACCCTAAAAAATAAACCCTAACTCTAACCCTAAACCTAACCCTAAACCCTAAACCCTAACCTTAACCCTAATCCTAAACCTAAACCGTAAACCTAACCCTAAACCCTAAACCCTAACCTTAACCCTAATCCTAAACCTAAACCGTAACCCTAACCCTAACCCTATCCCTAATACCTAACCCTAACCCTAACCCTAACCCTAACCCTAACTCTAACCCTAACCCTAACCTAACCGTAACCCTAACCCTAACATTGTCGCTAAACCTAACTCTGACCCTTATCGTCTCTCTATCTTTAACTCTAACCCTCACCCTGTAACTAACCCTGTCCCTAAACCTAAACTTAACC
>CM063089.1:112724779-112747279 GCA_031876335.1 Hipposideros larvatus | reverse complement strand
CCTAACACTAAAGCCTAAACCCTAACTCTAACCCTAACCCTAACACTTAACCCTAAACCCTAACCTTAACCCTAACCCTAAACCTAAACCGTAACCCTAACCCTAACCCTATCCCTAAAACCTAACCCTAACCCTAACCCTAACCCTAACCCTAAACCCTAACCTAACCTGATCCCTAACCCTAACACTGTCGCTAAACCTAACTCTGACCCTTACCGTCTCTCCAACCTTAACTCTAACCCTCACCCTGTCACTAACCCTGTCCCTAAACCTAAACTTAAGCATCAGACAAAACCTAAACTTAATATAACACTAACAGTAAACCTAACCATGTCCCAAACCCTAATCCTGTCCCTAACCCTAAACCTAATGCTAACCCTAACCCTAACCCTAACCCTAAACCCTAAACCCTAACCTTAACCCTAACCCTAAACCTAAACCGTAACCCTAACCCTAAACCTATCCCTAAAACCTAACCCTAACCCTAACCCTACCCCTAACCCTAACCTAACCCTAACCCTAACCCTAACACTGTCGCTAAACCTAACTCTGACACTTACCGTCTCTCTATCTTTAACTCTAACCCTCACCCTGTAACTAACCCTGTCCCTAAACCTAACCTTAACCATCAGCCAAAACCTAAACTTAACTATAACCCTAACACTAAACCTAACCATGTCTCAAACCCGAATCGTGTACCTAACCCTAACCATAACCTTAACCCTAACACTAAACCCGAAACCCTAACACTAAACCTAACCCTAAACCTAAACCCTAAACCCAAACCCTAACCCTAATGCTAACCCTAACGTTAAACACTAAACCCTAACCCTAACCCTAACCCTAACCCTAACCCTAAACCCTAAACCCTAACACTATCCCTAACCCTAAAAAATAAACCCTAACTCTAACCCTAAACCTAACCCTAAACCCTAAACCCTAACCTTAACCCTAATCCTAAACCTAAACCGTAACCCTAACCCTAACCCTATCCCTAATACCTAACCCTAACCCTAACCCTAACCCTAACCCTAACTCTAACCCTAACCCTAACCTAACCGTAACCCTAACCCTAACACTGTCGCTAAACCTAACTCTGACCCTTACCGTCTCTCTATCTTTAACTCTAACCCTCACCCTGTAACTAACCCTGTCCCTAAACCTAAACTTAACCATCAGCCAAAACCTACACTTAACTATAACCCTAACACTAAACCTAACCATGTCTCAAACCCGAAACGTGTACCTAACCCTAACCCTAACTGTAACCCTAACACTAAACCCGAAACCCTAACACTAACCCTAACCCTAAACCTAAACCCTAAACCCAAACCCTAACCCTAACGCTAACCCTAACCATAAACACTAAACCCTAACCCTAACCCTAACCCTAACCTTAACCCTAAACCCTAAACCCTAACACTAACCCCAGCCCTAAAGCCTAAACCCTAACACTAACCCTAACCCTAACCCTAAACCCTAAACCCTAACCTTAACCCTAACCCTAAACCTAAACCGTAACCCTAACCCTAACCCTATCCCTAAAACCTAACCCTAACCCTAACCCTAACCCTAACTCTAACCCTAACCCTAACACTAACCCTATCCCTAAACCCTAACCCTAAAATGTAAACACTAACCCTCCCCTATTCCTAACCCTAACCCTAACCCTAACCCTAAACCCTAACCTAACCTGATCCCTAACCCTAACACTGTCGCTAAACCAAACTCTGACCCTTACCGTCTCTCCAACCTTAATTCTAACCCTCACCCTGTCACTAACCCTGTCCCTAAACCTAAACTTAAGCATCAGACAAACCTAAACTAAATATAACCCTAACAGTAAACCTAACCATGTACCAAACCCTAATCCTGTCCCTAACTCTAAACCTAATGCTAACCCTAACCCTAACCCTAACCCTAAACCCTAAACCCTAACCTTAACCCTAACCCTAAACGTAAACCGTAATCCTAACCCTAACCCTATCCCTAAAACCTAACCCTAACCCTAACCCTAACCTAACCCTAAACCTAACCCTAACACTGTCGCTAAACCTAACTCTGTACATTACCGTCTCTCTAACTTTAACTCTAACCCTCACCCTGTAACTAACCCTGTCCCTAAACCTAACCTTAACCATCAGCCAAAACCTAAACTTAACCATAACCCTAACACTAAACCTAAACATGTCTCAAACCCGAATCGTGTACCTAACCCTAACCCTAACCCTAACCCTAACCCTAACCCTAACACTAACCCTAACCCTAAACCTAAACACTAAACCCAAACCCTAACCCTAACGCTAACCCTAACCATAAACACTAAACCCTAACACTAACCCTAACCCTAACACTAAACCCTAAACCCTAACACTAACCCTAACACGAAAGCCTAAAACCTAACTCTAACCCTAACCCTAACCCTAAACCCTAAACCCTAACCTTAACCCTAACCCTAAACCTAAACCGTAACCCTAACCCTAACCCTATCCCTAAAACCTAACCCTAACCCTAACCCTAACACTGTCGCTAAACCTAACTCTGTACCTTACCGTCTCTCTAACTTTAACTCTAACCCTCACCCTGTAACTAACCCTGTCCCTAAACCTAACCTTAACCATCAGCCAAAACCTAAACTTAACTATAACCCTAACACTAAACCTAACCATGTCTCAAATCCGAAACATGTACCTAACCCTAACCCTAACCTTAACCCTAACCCTAACGCTAACCCTAACCATAAACACTAAACCCTAACACTAACCCTAACCCTAACACTAAACCCTAAACCCTAACACTAACCCTAACACGAAAGCCTAAAACCTAACTCTACCCTAACCCTAACCCTAAACCCTAAACCCTAACCTTATACCTAACCCTAAACCTAAACCGTAACCCTAACCCTAACCCTATCCCTAAAACCTAACCCTAACCCTAACCCTAACCTAACCCTAAACCTAATCCTAACACTGTCGCTAAACCTAACTCTGTACCTTACCGTCTCTCTAACTTTAACTCTAACCCTCACCCTGTAACTAACCCTGTCCCTAAACCTAACCTTAACCATCAGCCAAAACCTAAACTTAACCATAACCCTAACACTAAACCTAAACATGTCTCAAACCCGAATCGTGTACCTAACCCTAACCCTAACCCTAACCCTAACCCTAACCCTAACACTAACCCTAACCCTAAACCTAAACACTAAACGCAAACCCTAACCCTAACGCTAACCCTAACCATAAACACTAAACCCTAACACTAACCCTAACCCTAACCCTAAACCCTAAACCCTAACCTTAACCCTAACCCTAAACCTAAACCGTAACCCTAACCCTAACCCTATCCCTAAAACCTAACCCTAACCCTAACCCTAACCCTAACCCTAACACTCAACCTGTAACTAACCCTGTCCCTAAACCTAACCTTAACCATCAGCCAAAACCTAAACTTAACCATAACCCTAACACTAAACCTAAACGTGTCTCAAACCCGAATCGTGTACTTAACACTAACCCTAAACTTAACCTTAACCCTAAACCCGAAACCCTAACCCTAACCCTAACCCTATCCCTAAAACCTAACCCTAACCCTAACCCTATCCCTAACTCTAACCCTAACCCTAACCCTAAACCTAAACCTAAACCGTAACCCTTAAATGTAAACACTAACCCTCCCTATTCCTAACCCTAACCCTAACCCTAACCCTAACCCTAACCTAACCCTAACCCTAACCCTAACACTGTCGCTAAACCTAACTCTGTACCTTACCGTCTCTCTAACTTTAACTCTAACCCTCACCCTGTAACTAACCCTGTCCCTAAACCTAACCTTAACCATCAGCCAAAACCTAAACTTAACTATAACCCTAACACTAAACCTAACCATGTCTCAAACCCGAAACATGTACCTAACCCTAACCCTAACCTTAACCCTAACCCTAACGCTAACCCTAACCATAAACACTAAACCCTAAACCTAACCCTAACCCTAACACTAACCCTAAACCCTAAACCCTAACACTAACCCTAACACTAAAGCCTAAACCCTAACTCTAACCCTAACCCTAACACTTAACCCTAAACCCTAACCTTAACCCTAACCCTAAACCTAAACCGTAACCCTAAACCTAACCCTATCCCTAAAACCTAACCCTAACCCTAACCCTAACCCTAACCCTAAACCCTAACCTAACCTGATCCCTAACCCTAACACTGTCGCTAAACCTAACTCTGACCCTTACCGTCTCTCCAACCTTAACTCTAACCCTCACCCTGTCACTAACCCTGTCCCTAAACCTAAACTTAAGCATCAGACAAAACCTAAACTTAATATAACACTAACAGTAAACCTAACCATGTCCCAAACCCTAATCCTGTCCCTAACCCTAAACCTAATGCTAACCCTAACCCTAACCCTAACCCTAAACCCTAAACCCTAACCTTAACCCTAACCCTAAACCTAAACCGTAACCCTAACCCTAAACCTATCCCTAAAACCTAACCCTAACCCTAACCCTACCCCTAACCCTAACCTAACCCTAACCCTAACCCTAACACTGTCGCTAAACCTAACTCTGACACTTACCGTCTCTCTATCTTTAACTCTAACCCTCACCCTGTAACTAACCCTGTCCCTAAACCTAACCTTAACCATCAGCCAAAACCTAAACTTAACTATAACCCTAACACTAAACCTAACCATGTCTCAAACCCGAATCGTGTACCTAACCCTAACCATAACCTTAACCCTAACACTAAACCCGAAACCCTAACACTAAACCTAACCCTAAACCTAAACCCTAAACCCAAACCCTAACCCTAATGCTAACCCTAACGTTAAACACTAAACCCTAACCCTAACCCTAACCCTAACCCTAACCCTAAACCCTAAACCCTAACACTATCCCTAACCCTAAAAAATAAACCCTAACTCTAACCCTAAACCTAACCCTAAACCCTAAACCCTAACCTTAACCCTAATCCTAAACCTAAACCGTAACCCTAACCCTAACCCTATCCCTAATACCTAACCCTAACCCTAACCCTAACCCTAACCCTAACTCTAACCCTAACCCTAACCTAACCGTAACCCTAACCCTAACACTGTCGCTAAACCTAACTCTGACCCTTACCGTCTCTCTATCTTTAACTCTAACCCTCACCCTGTAACTAACCCTGTCCCTAAACCTAAACTTAACCATCAGCCAAAACCTACACTTAACTATAACCCTAACACTAAACCTAACCATGTCTCAAACCCGAAACGTGTACCTAACCCTAACCCTAACTGTAACCCAAACACTAAACCCGAAACCCTAACACTAACCCTAACCCTAAACCTAAACCCTAAACCCAAACCCTAACCCTAACGCTAACCCTAACCATAAACACTAAACCCTAACCCTAACCCTAACCCTAACCCTAACCCTAAACCCTAAACCCTAACACTAACCCTAACCCTAAAGCCTAAACCCTAACACTAACCCTAACCCTAACCCTAAACCCTAAACCCTAACCTTAACCCTAACCCTAAACCTAAACCGTAACCCTAACCCTAACCCTATCCCTAAAACCTAACCCTAACCCTAACACTAACCCTAACTCTAACCCTAACCCTAACACTAACCCTATCCCTAAACCCTAACCCTAAAATGTAAACACTAACCCTCCCCTATTCCTAACCCTAACCCTAACCCTAACCCTAAACCCTAACCTAACCTGATACCTAACCCTAACACTGTCGCTAAACCAAACTCTGACCCTTACCGTCTCTCCAACCTTAACTCTAACCCTCACCCTGTCACTAACCCTGTCCCTAAACCTAAACTTAAGCATCAGACAAACCTAAACTAAATATAACCCTAACAGTAAACCTAACCATGTACCAAACCCTAATCCTGTACCTAACTCTAAACCTAATGCTAACCCTAACCCTAACCCTAACCCTAAACCCTAAACCCTAACCTTAACCCTAACCCTAAACCTAAACCGTAATCCTAACCCTAACCCTATCCCTAAAACCTAACCCTAACCCTAACCCTAACCTAACCCTAAACCTAACCCTAACACTGTCGCTAAACCTAACTCTGTACCTTACCGTCTCTCTAACTTTAACTCTAACACTCACCCTGTAACTAACCCTGTCCCTAAACCTAACCTTAACCATCAGCCAAAACCTAAACTTAACCATAACCCTAACACTAAACCTAAACATGTCTCAAACCCGAATCGTGTACCTAACCCTAACCCTAACCCTAACCCTAACCCTAACCCTAACACTAACCCTAACCCTAAACCTAAACACTAAACCCAAACCCTAACCCTAACGCTAACCCTAACCATAAACACTAAACCCTAACACTAACCCTAACCCTAACACTAAACCCTAAACCCTAACACTAACCCTAACACGAAAGCCTAAAACCTAACTCTAACCCTAACCCTAACCCTAAACCCTAAACCCTAACCTTAACCCTAACCCTAAACCTAAACCGTAACCCTAACCCTAACCCTATCCCTAAAACCTAACCCTAACCCTAACCCTAACCCTAACCCTAACACTCAACCTTTAACTAACCCTGTCCCTAAACCTAACCTTAACCATCAGCCAAAACCTAAACTTAACCATAACCCTAACACTAAACCTAAACGTGTCTCAAACCCGAATCGTGTACCTAACACTAACCCTAAACTTAACCTTAACCCTAAACCCGAAACCCTAACCCTAACCCTAACCCTAACCATATCCCTAAAACCTAACCCTAACCCTAACCCTAACCCTAACCCTAACTCTAACCCTAACCCTAACCCTAACCCTAAACCTAAACCGTAACCCTTAAATGTAAACACTAACCCTCCCTATTCCTAACCCTAACCCTAACCCTAACCCTAACCCTAACCTAACCCTAACCCTAACCCTAACACTGTCGCTAAACCTAACTCTGTACCTTACCGTCTCTCTAACTTTAACTCTAACCCTCACCCTGTAACTAACCCTGTCCCTAAACTTAAACTTAACCATCAGCCGAAACCTAAACTTAACTATAACCCTAACACTAAACCTAACCATGTCTCAAATCCGAAACATGTACCTAACCCTAACCCTAACCTTAACCCTAACCCTAACGCTAACCCTAAACATAAACACTAAACCCTAACACTAACCCTAACCCTAACACTAAACCCTAAACCCTAACACTAACCCTAACACGAAAGCCTAAAACCTAACTCTACCCTAACCCTAACCCTAAACCCTAAACCCTAACCTTAACCCTAACCCTAAACCTAAACCGTAACCCTAACCCTAACCCTATCCCTAAAACCTAACCCTAACCCTAACCCTAACCTAACCCTAAACCTAACCCTAACACTGTCGCTAAACCTAACTCTGTACCTTACCGTCTCTCTAACTTTAACTCTAACCCTCACCCTGTAACTAACCCTGTCCCTAAACCTAACCTTAACCATCAGCCAAAACCTAAACTTAACCATAACCCTAACACTAAACCTAAACATGTCTCAAACCCGAATCGTGTACCTAACCCTAACCCTAACCCTAACCCTAACCCTAACCCTAACACTAACCCTAACCCTAAACCTAAACACTAAACCCAAACCCTAACCCTGACGCTAACCCTAACCATAAACACTAAACCCTAACACTAACCCTAACCCTAACACTAAACCCTAAACCCTAACACTAACCCTAACACGAAAGCCTAAAACCTAACTCTAACCCTAACCCTAACCCTAAACCCTAAACCCTAACCTTAACCCTAACCCTAAACCTAAACCGTAACCCTAACCCTAACCCTATCCCTAAAACCTAACCCTAACCCTAACCCTAACCCTAACCCTAACACTCAACCTGTAACTAACCCTGTCCCTAAACCTAACCTTAACCATCAGCCAAAACCTAAACTTAACCATAACCCTAACACTAAACCTAAACGTGTCTCAAACCCGAATCGTGCACCTAACACTAACCCTAAACTTAACCTTAACCCTAAACCCGAAACCCTAACCCTAACCCTAACCCTATCCCTAAAACCTAACCCTAACCCTAACCCTAACCCTAACCCTAACTCTAACCCTAACCCTAACCCTAACCCTAAACCTAAACCGTAACCCTTAAATGTAAACACTAACCCTCCCTATTCCTAACCCTAACCCTAACCCTAACCCTAACCCTAACACTGTCGCTAAACCTAACTCTGTACCTTACCGTCTCTCTAACTTTAACTCTAACCCTCACCCTGTAACTAACCCTGTCCCTAAACCTAACCTTAACCATCAGCCAAAACCTAAACTTAACTATAACCCTAACACTACACCTAACCATGTCTCAAATCCGAAACATGTACCTAACCCTAACCCTAACCTTAACCCTAACCCTAACGCTAACCCTAACCATAAACACTAAACCCTAAACCTAACCCTAACCCTAACCCTAACCCTAAACCCTAAACCCTAACACTAACCCTAACACTAAAGCCTAAACCCTAACTCTAACCCTAACCCTAACACTTAACCCTAAACCCTAACCTTAACCCTAACCCTAAACCTAAACCGTAACCCTAACCCTAACCCTATCCCTAAAACCTAACCCTAACCCTAACCCTAACCCTAACCCTAAACCCTAACCTAACCTGATCCCTAACCCTAACACTGTCGGTAAACCTAACTCTGACCCTTACCGTCTCTCCAACCTTAACTCTAACCCTCACCCTGTCACTAACCCTGTCCCTAAACCTAAACTTAAGCATCAGACAAAACCTAAACTTAATATAACCCTAACAGTAAACCTAACCATGTCCCAAACCCTAATCCTGTCCCTAACCCTAAACCTAATGCTAACCCTAACCCTAACCCTAACCCTAAACCCTAAACCCTAACCTTAACCCTAACCCTAAACCTAAACCGTAACCCTAACCTTAAACCTATCCCTAAAACCTAACCCTAACCCTAACCCTACCCCTAACCCTAACCTAACCCTAACCCTAACCCTAACACTGTCGCTAAACCTAACTCTGACACTTACCGTCTCTCTATCTTTAACTCTAACCCTCACCCTGTAACTAACCCTGTCCCTAAACCTAACCTTAACCATCAGCCAAAACCTAAACTTAACTATAACCCTAACACTAAACCTAACCATGTCTCAAACCCGAATCGTGTACCTAACCCTAACCATAACCTTAACCCTAACACTAAACCCGAAACCCTAACACTAACCCTAACCCTAAACCTAAACCCTAAACCCAAACCCTAACCCTAACGCTAACCCTAACGTTAAACACTAAACCCTAACCCTAACCCTAACCCTAACCCTAACCCTAAACCCTAAACCCTAACACTATCCCTAACCCTAAAAAATAAACCCTAACTCTAACCCTAAACCTAACCCTAAACCCTAAACCCTAACCTTAACCCTAATCCTAAACCTAAACCGTAACCCTAACCCTAACCCTATCCCTAATACCTAACCCTAACCCTAACCCTAACCCTAACTCTAACCCTAACCCTAACCTAACTGTAACCCTAACCCTAACACTGTCGCTAAACCTAACTCTGACCCTTACCGTCTCTCTATCTTTAACTCTAACCCTCCCCCTGTAACTAACCCTGTCCCTAAACCTAAACTTAACCATCAGCCAAAACCTACACTTAACTATAACCCTAACACTAAACCTAACCATGTCTCAAACCCGAAACGTGTACCTAACCCTAACCCTAACTGTAACCCTAACACTAAACCCGAAACCCTAACACTAACCCTAACCCTAAACCTAAACCCTAAACCCAAACCCTAACCCTAACGCTAACCCTAACCATAAACACTAAACCCTAACCCTAACCCTAACCCTAACCCTAACCCTAAACCCTAAACCCTAACACTAACCCTAACCCTAAAGCCTAAACCCTAACACTAACCCTAACCCTAACCCTAAACCCTAAACCCTAACCTTAACCCTAACCCTAAACCTAAACCGTAACCCTAACCCTAACCCTATCCCTAAAACCTAACCCTAACCCTAACCCTAACCCTAACTCTAACCCTAACACTAACCCTAACCCTATCCCTAAACCCTAAACCCTAACCCTAACCCTAAAATGTAAACACTAACCCTCCCCTATTCCTAACCCTAACCCTAACCCTAACCCTAAACCCTAACCTAACCTGATCCCTAACCCTAACACTGTCGCTAAACCTAACTCTGACCCTTACCGTCTCTCCAACCTTAACTCTAACCCTCACCCTGTCACTAACCCTGTCCCAAAACCTAAACTTAAGCATCAGACAAAACCTAAACTTATTATTACCCTAACAGTAAACCTAACCATGTCCCAAACCCTAATCTTGTCCCTAACCCTAACCCTAACCCTAACCCTAACCCTAACCCTAACCCTAACCCTAACCCTAACCCTAACCCTAACCCTAAACCCTAACTCTAACCCTAACCCTAACCTAACCGTAACCCTAACCCTAACACTGTCGCTAAACCTAACTCTGACCCTTACCGTCTCTCTATCTTTAACTCTATCCCTCACCCTGCAACTAACCCTGTCCCTAAACCTAACCTTAACCATCAGCCAAAACCTACACTTAACTATAACCCTAACACTAAACCTAACCATGTCTCAAACCCGAAACGTGTACCTAACCCTAACCCTAACCGTAACCCTAACACTAAACCCGAAACCCTAACACTAACCCTAACCCTAATCCTAAACCCTAAACCCAAACCCTAACCCTAACGCTAACCCTAACCAAAAACACTAAACCCTAACCCTAACCCTAACCCTAACCCTAAACCCTAAACCCTAACACTAACCCTAACCCTAAAGCCTAAACCCTAACACTAACCCTAACCCTAACCCTAAACCCTAAACCCTAACCTTAACCCTAACCCTAAACCTAAACCGTAACCCTAACCCAAACTCTATCCCTAAAACCTAACCCTAACCCTAACCCTAACCCTAACTCTAACCCTAACCCTAACCCTAACCCTATCCCTAAACCCTAACCCTAAAATGTAAACACTAACCCTCCCCTATTCCTAACCCTAACCCTAACCCTAACCCTAAACCCTAACCTAACCTGATCCCTAACCCTAACACTGTCGCTAAACCTAACTCTGACCCTTACCGTCTCTCCAACCTTAACTCTAACCCTCACCCTGTCACTAACCCTGTCCCTAAACCTAAACTTAAGCATCAGACAAAACCTAAACTTAATATAACCCTAACAGTAAACCTAACCATGTCCCAAACCCTAATCCTGTCCCTAACCCTAAACCTAATGCTAACCCTAACCCTAACCCTAACCCTAAACCCTAAACCCTAACCTTAACCCTAACCCTAAACATAAACCGTAACCCTAAACCTAACCCTATCCCTAAAACCTAACCCTAACCCTAACCCTAACCTAACCCTAACCCTAACCCTAACACTGTCACTAAACCTAACTCTGTACCTTACCGTCTCTCTAACTTTAACTGTAACCCTCACCCTGTAACTAACCCTGTCCCTAATCCTAACCTTAACCATCAACCAAAACCTAAACTTAACCATAACCCTAACACTAAACCTAAACATGTCTCAAACCCGAATCGTGTACCTAACCCTAACCCTAACCCTAACCCTAACCCTAACACTAACCCTAACCCTAAACCTAAACACTAAACCCAAACCCTAACTCTAACGCTAACCCTAACCATAAACACTAAACCCTAACACTAACCCTAACCCTAACACTAAACCCTAAACCCTAACACTAACCCTAACACTAAAGCCTAAACCCTAACTCTAACCCTAACCCTAACCCTAAACACTAAACCCTAACCTTAACCCTAACCCTAAACCTAAACCGCAACCCTAACCCTAACCCTATCCCTAAAACCTATCCCTAACCCTAACCCTAACTCTAACCCTAACCCTACCCTAACACTATCCCTAAACCCTAACCCTAAAATGTAAACACTAACCCTCCCCTATTCCTAACCCTAACCCTAACCCTAAACCTAAACCCTAACCTAACCTGATCCCTAACCCTAACACTGTCGCTAAACCTAACTCTGACCCTTACCGTCTCTCCAGCCTTAACTCTAACCTTCACCCTGTCACTAACCCTGTCCCTAAACCTAAACTTAAGCATCAGACAAAACCTAAACTTAATATAACTTTAACAGTAAACCTAACCATGTCCCAAACCCTAATCCTGTCCCTAACCCTAAAACTAATGCTAATCCTAACCCTAACCCTAACCCTAAACCCTAAACCCTAACCTTAACCCTAACCCTAAACCTAAACCGTAACCTTAACCCTAACCCTATCCCTAAAACCTAACCCTAACCCTAACCCTAACCCTGTCCCTAAAACTAACCTAAACCATCAGCCAAAACCTAAACTTAACTATAACCCTAACACTAAACCTAACCATGTCTGAAATCCGAAACATGTACCTAACCCTAACCCTAACCTTAACCCTAACCCTAACCCTAACCCTAACCATATACACTAAACCCTAAACCTAACCCTAACACTAACCCTAACCCTAAACCCTAAACCCTAACACTAACCCTAACCATAAAGCCTAAACCCTAACTCTAACCCTAACCCTAACCCTAAACCCTAAACCCTAACCTTAACCCTAACCCTAAACCTAAACCGTAACCCTAACCCTAACCCTATCCCTAAAACCTAACCCTAACCCTAACCCTAACCCTAACCCTAACCCTAACCCTAACTCTAACCCTAACCCTAACCCTAACCCTATCCCTAAACCCTAACCCTAAAATGTAAACACTAACCCTCCCCTATTCCTAACCCTAACCCTAACCCTAAACCCTAACCTAACCTGATCCCTAACCCTAACACTGTCGCTAAACCTAACTCTGACCCTTACCGTTTCTCCAACCTTAACTCTAACCCTCACCCTGTCACTAACCCTGTCCCTAAACCTAAACTTAAGCATCAGACAAAACCTAAACTTAATATTACCCTAACAGTAAACCTAACCATGTCCCAAACCCTAATCCTGTCCCTAACACTAACCCTAACCCTAACCCTAACCCTAACCCTAACCCTAACCCTAAACCCTAAACCCTAACCTTAACCCTAACCCTAAACCTAAACCGTAACCCTAACCCTAACCCTATCCCTAAAACATAACCCTAACCCTAACCCTAACTCTAACCCTAACCCTAACCCTAACCCTATCCCTAAACCCTAACCCTAAAATGTAAACACTAACCCTCCCCTATTCCTAACCCTAACCCTAACCCTAACCCTAAACCCTAACCTAACCTGATCCCTAACCCTAACACTGTCGCTAAACCTAACTCTGACCCTTACCGTCTCTCTAACCTTAACTCTAACCCTCACCCTGTCACTAACCCTGTCCCTAAACCTAAACTTAAGCATCAGACAAAACCTAAACTTAATATAACCCTAGCAGTAAACCTAACCATGTCCCAAACCCTAATCCTGTCCCTAACCCTAAACCTAATGCTAACCCTAACCCTAACCCTAACCCTAAACCCTAAACCCTAACCTTAACCCTAACCCTAAACCTAAACCGTAACCCTAACCCTAACCCTATCGCTAAAACCTAACCCTAACCCTAACCCTACCCCTAACCCTAACCTAACCCTAACCCTAACCCTAACACTGTCGCTAAACCTAACTCTGACACTTACCGTCTCTCTATCTTTAACTCTAACCCTCACCCTGTAACTAACCCTGTCCCTAAACCTAACCTTAACCATCAGCCAAAACCTAAACTTAACTATAACCCTAACACTAAACCTAACCATGTCTCAAACCCGAATCGTGTACCTAACCCTAACCATAACCTTAACCCTAACACTAAACCCGAAACCCTAACACTAACCCTAACCCTAAACCTAAAACCTAAACCCAAACCCTAACCCTAACGCTAACCCTAACCTTAAACACTAAACCCTAACCCTAACCCTAACCCTAACCCTAACCCTAAACCTAACCCTAAACCCTAAACCCTAACACTATCCCTAACCCTAAAGCCTAAACCCTAACTCTAACCCTAACCCTAACCCTAAACCCTAAACCCTAACCTTAACCCTAACCCTAACCCTAAACCGTAACCCTAACCCTAACCCTATCCCTAAAACCTAACCCTAACCCTAACCCTAACCCTAACCCTAACACTCAACCTGTAACTAACCCTGTCCCTAAACGTAACCTTAACCATCAGCCAAAACCTAAACTTAACCATAACCCTAACACTAAACCTAAACATGTCTCAAACCCGAATCGTGTACCTAACACTAACCCTAAACTTAACCTTAACCCTAAACCCGAAACCCTAACCCTAACCCTAACCCTAACCCTAACCCTAAACCCTAACCTTAACCCTAACCTTAAACCTAAACCGTAACCCTAACCCTAACCCTATCCCTAAAACCTAACCCTAACCCTAACCCTAACCCTAACCCTAACTCTAACCCTAACCCTAACCCTAACCCTAAACCTAAACCGTAACCCTAAAATGTAAACACTAACCCTCCCTATTCCTAACCCTAACCCTAACGCTAACCCTAAACCCTAACCTAACCTGATCCCTAACCCTAACACTGTCGCTAAACCTAACTCTGACCCTTACCGTCTCTCCAACCTTAACTCTAACTCTCACCCTGTCACTAACCCTGTCCCTAAACCTAAACTTAAGCATCAGACAAAACCTAAACTTAATATAACCCTAACAGTAAACCTAACCATGTCCCAAACCCTAATCCTGCCCCTAACCCTAACCCTAACCCTAACCATAACCCTAACCCTAAATCCTAAACCCTAACCCTAACCCTAACCCTAAACCCTAACTCTAACCCTAACCCTAACCTAACCGTAACCTTAACCCTAACACTGTCGCTAAACCTTACTCTGACCCTTACCGTCTCTCTATCTTTAACTCTAACCCTCACCCTGTAACTAACCCTGTCCCTAAACCTAACCTTAACCATCAGCCAAAACCTAAACTTAACTATAACCCTAACACTAAACCTAACCATGTCTCAAACCCGAAACGTGTACCTAACCCTAACCCTAACCTTAACCCTAACACTAAACCCGAAACCCTAACACTAACCCTAACCATAAACCTAAACCCTAAACCCAAACCCTAACCCTAACGCTAACCCTAACCATAAACACTAAACCCTAACCCTAACCCTAACCCTAACCCTAACCCTAAACCCTAAAACCTAACACTAACCCTAACCCTAAAGCCTAAACCCTAACACTAACCCTAACCCTAACCCTAAACCCTAAACCCTAACCTTAACGCTAACCCTAAACCTAAACCGTAACCCTAACCCTAACCCTATCCCTAAAACCTAACCCTAACCCTAACCCTAACTCTAACCCTAATCCTAACCCTAACACTATCCCTAAACCCTAACCCTAAAATGTAAACACTAACCCTCCCCTATTCCTAACCCTAACCCTAACCCTAAACCTAAACCCTAACCTAACCTGATCCCTAACCCTAACACTGTCGCTAAACCTAACTCTGACCCTTACCGTCTCTCCAACCTTAACTCTATCCCTCATCCTGTCACTAACCCTGTCCCTAAACCTAAACTTAAGCATCAGACAAAACCTAAACTTAATATAAACCTAACAGTAAACCTAACCATGTCCCAAACCCTAATCCTGTCCCTAACCCTAAAACTAATGCTAACCCTAACCCTAACCCTAACCCTAAACCCTAACCCTAACCCTAACCCTAACCCTAACCTAACCCTAACCTAACCCTAACACTGTCGCTAAACCTAACTCTGACCCTTACCGTGTCTCTATCTTTAACTCTAACCCTCACCCTGTAACTAACCCTGTCCCTAAACCTAACCTTAACCATCAGCCAAAACCTAAACTTAACTATAACCCTAACACTAAACCTAACCATGTCTCAAACCCGAATCGTGTACCTAACCCTAACCATAACCTTAACCCTAACACTAAACCCGAAACCCTAACACTAACCCTAACCCTAAACGTAAACCCTAAACCCAAACCCTAACCCTAACGCTAACCCTATCCATAAACACTAAACCCTAAACCTAACCCTAACCCTAACCCTAACCCTAAACCCTAAACCCTAACACTAACCCTAACCCTAAAGACTAAACCCTAACTCTAACCCTAACCCTAACCCTAAACCCTAAACCCTAACCTTAACCCTAACCCTAAACCTAAACCGTAACCCTAACCATAACCCTATCCCTAAAACCTAACCCTAACCCTAACCCTACCCCTAACCCTAACCTAACCCTAACCCTAACCCTAACACTGTGGCTAAACCTAACTCTGACACTTACCGTCTCTCTATCTTTAACTGTAACCCTCACCCTGTAACTAACACTTTCCCTAAACTTAACCTTAACCATCAGCCAAAACCTAAACTTAACTATAACCCTAACACTAAACCTAACCATGTCTCAAACCCGAATCGTGTACCTAACCCTAACCATAACCTTAACTCTAACACTAAACCCGAAACCCTAACACTAACCCTAACCCTAAACCTAAACCCTAAACCCAAACCCTAACCCTAACGCTAACCCTAACCTTAAACACTAAACCCTAAACCTAACCCTAACCCTAAACCCTAAACCCAAACCCTAACCCTAACGCTAACCCTAACCATAAACACTAAACCCTAACCCTAACCCTAACCCTAACCCTAACCCTAAACCCTAAAACCTAACACTAACCCTAACCCTAAAGCCTAAACCCTAACACTAACCCTAACCCTAACCCTAAACCCTAAACCCTAACCTTAACCCTAACCCTAAACCTAAACCGTAACCCTAACCCTAACCCTATCCCTAAAACCTAACCCTAACCCTAACCCTAACTCTAACCCTAACCCTAACCCTAACACTATCCCTAAACCCTAACCCTAAAATGTAAACACTAACCCTCCCCTATTCCTAACCCTAACCCTAACCCTAAACCTAAACCCTAACCTAACCTGATCCCTAACCCTAACACTGTCGCTAAACCTAACTCTGACCCTTACCGTCTCTCCAACCTTAACTCTATCCCTCATCCTGTCACTAACCCTGTCCCTAAACCTAAACTTAAGCATCAGACAAAACCTAAACTTAATATAACCCTAACAGTAAACCTAACCATGTCCCAAACCCTAATCCTGTCCCTAACCCTAAAACTAATGCTAACCCTAACCCTAACCCTAACCCTAAACCCTAACCCTAACCCTAACCCTAACCCTAACCTAACCCTAACCTAACCCTAACACTGTCGCTAAACCTAACTCTGACCCTTACCGTGTCTCTATCTTTAACTCTAACCCTCACCCTGTAACTAACCCTGTCCCTAAACCTAACCTTAACCATCAGCCAAAACCTAAACTTAACTATAACCCTAACACTAAACCTAACCATGTCTCAAACCCGAATCGTGTACCTAACCCTAACCATAACCTTAACCCTAACACTAAACCCGAAACCCTAACACTAACCCTAACCCTAAACGTAAACCCTAAACCCAAACCCTAACCCTAACGCTAACCCTATCCATAAACACTAAACCCTAAACCTAACCCTAACCCTAACCCTAACCCTAAACCCTAAACCCTAACACTAACCCTAACCCTAAAGACTAAACCCTAACTCTAACCCTAACCATAACCCTAAACCCTAAACCCTAACCTTAACCCTAACCCTAAACCTAAACCGTAACCCTAACCATAACCCTATCCCTAAAACCTAACCCTAACCCTAACCCTACCCCTAACCCTAACCTAACCCTAACCCTAACCCTAACACTGTGGCTAAACCTAACTCTGACACTTACCGTCTCTCTATCTTTAACTGTAACCCTCACCCTGTAACTAACACTTTCCCTAAACTTAACCTTAACCATCAGCCAAAACCTAAACTTAACTATAACCCTAACACTAAACCTAACCATGTCTCAAACCCGAATCGTGTACCTAACCCTAACCATAACCTTAACTCTAACACTAAACCCGAAACCCTAACACTAACCCTAACCCTAAACCTAAACCCTAAACCCAAACCCTAACCCTAACGCTAACCCTAACCTTAAACACTAAACCCTAAACCTAACCCTAACCCTAAACCCTAAACCCTAACACTATCCCTAACCCTAAAGCCTAAACCCTAACTCTAACCCTAACCCTAACCCTAAACCCTAAACCCTAACCTTAACCCTAACCCTAAACCTAAACCGTAACCCTAACCCTTACCTTATCCCTAAAACCTAACCCTAACCCTAACCCTAATCTAACCCTAACTCTAACCCTAACCCTAACCCTAACCCTATCCCTAAACCCTAACCCTAAAATGTAAACACTAACCCTCCCCTATTCCTAACCCTAACCCTAACCCTAACCCTAAACCCTAACCTAACCTGATCCCTAACCCTAACACTGTCGCTAAACCTAACTCTGACCGTTACGTCTCTCCAACCTTAACTCTAACCCTCACCCTGTCACTAACCCTGTCCCTAAACCTAAACTTAAGCATCAGACAAAACCTAAACTTAATATTACCCTAACAGTAAACCTACCCATGTCCCAAACCCTAATCCTGTCCCTAACCCTAACCCTAAACCTTACCCTAACCCTAACACTAACCCAAACCCTAAACCTAAACACTAAACCCAAACCCTAACCCTAACGCTAACCCTAACCATAAACATAAACCCTAACCCTACCCCTAACCCTAACACTAAACCCTAAACCCTAACACTAACCCTAACCCTAAAGCCTAAACCCTAACTCTAACCCTAACCCTAACCCTAAACCCTAAACCCTAACCTTAACGCTACCCCTAAACCGAAACCGTAATCCTAACCCTAACCCTATCCCTAAAACCTAACCCTAACCCTAACCCTAACTCTAACCCTAACCCTAACCCTAACCCTAACCATAACCCTAACACTAACCCTAACCCTAAACCTAAACACTAAACCCAAACCCTAACCCTAACGCTAACCCTAATCATAAACCCTAAACCCTAACCCTAACCCTAACCCTAACCCTAACACTAAACCCTAAACCCTAACACTAACCCTAACCCTAAAGTCTAAACCCTAACCATAACCCTAACCCTAACCCTAATCCTGTCCCTAACCCTAAAACTAATGCTAACCCTAACCCTAACCCTAACCCTAAACCCTAAACCCTAAACTTAACACTAACCCTAAACCTAAACCGTAACCCTAACCCTAACCCTATCCCTAAAACCTAACCCTAACCCTAAGCCTAACCCTAACCCTAACCTAACCCTAACCATAACCTTAACACTGTCGCTAAACCTAACTCTGACCCTTACCGTCTATCTATCTTTAACTCTAACCCTCACCCTGTAACTAACCCTGTCCCTAAACCTAACCTTAACCATCAGCCAAAACCTAAACTTAACTATAACCCTAACACCAAACCTAACCATGTCTCAAATCCGAAACATGTACCTACCCTAACCCTAACCTTAACCCTAACCCTAACGCTAACCCTAACCATAAACACTAAACCCTAAACCTAACCCTAACCCTAACCCAAAACCCTAAACCCTAACACTAACCCTAACCCTAAAGCCTAAACCCTAACTCTAACCCTAACCCTAACCCTAAACCCTAAACACTAACCTTAACCCTAACCCTAAACCTAAACCGTAACCCTAACCCTAACCCTATCCCTAAAACGTAACCCTAAACCTAACCCTAACCCTAACCCTAACCTTATCTCTAACCCTAACCCTAACCCTAACCCTATCCCTAAACCCTAACCCTAAAATATAAACACTAACCCTCCCCTATTCCTAACCCTAACCCTAACCCTAACTCTAATCCTAACCTAACCTGATCCCTAACCCTAACACTGTCGCTAAACCTAACTCTGACCCTTACCGTTTCTCCAACATTAACTCTAACCCTCACCCAGTCACTAACCGTGTCCCTAAACATAAACTTAAGCATCAGACAAAACCTAAGCTTAATATTACCCTAACAGTAAACCTAACCATGTCCCAAACCCTAATCCTGTCCCTAACCCTATCCCTAACCCTAACCCTAACCCTAACACTAACCCTAACCCTAACCCTAAACCCTAAACCCTAACCTTAACCCTAACCCTAACCCTAACCGTAACCCTAACCCTATCCCTAAACCCTAACCCTAAAATGTAAACACTAACCCTCCCCTATTCCTAACCCTAACCCTAACGCTAACCCTAAACCCTAACCTAACCTGATCCCTAACCCTAACAATGTCGCTAAACCTAACTCTGACCCTTACCGTCTCTACAACCTTAAATCTAACCCTCACCCTGTCACTAACCCTGTCCCTAAATCTAAACTTAAGCATCAGACAAAACCTAAACTTAATATAACCCTAACACTAAACCTAACCATGTCTCAAACCCGAAACGTGTACCTAACCCTAACACTAACCTTAACCCTAACACTAAACCCGAAACCCGAACAATAACCCTAACCCTAAACCTAAACCCTACACCCAAACCCTAACCCTAACGCTAACCCTAACCATAAACACTAAACCCTAACCCTAACCCTAACCTTAACCCTAACCCTAAACCCTAAACCCTAACACTAACCCTAACCCTAAAGCCTAAACCCTAACTCTAACCCTAAACCTAACCCTAAACCATAAACCCTAACCTTAACCCTAACCCTAACCCTATCCCTAAAACCTAACCCTAACCCTAACCCTAACCCTAACCCTAACACTCAACCTGTAACTAACCCTGTCCCTAAACGTAACCTTAACCATCAGCCAAAACCTAAACTTAACCATAACCCTAACACTAAACCTAAACTTGTCTCAAACCCGAATCGTGTACCTAACACTAACCCTAAACTTAACCTTAACCCTAAACCCGAAACCCTAACCCTAACCCTAACCCTAACCCTAACCCTAACCCTAAACCCTAACCTTAACCCTAACCTTAAACCTAAACCGTAACCCTAACCCTAACCCTATCCCTAAAACCTAACCCTAACCCTAACCCTAACCCTAACCCTAACTCTAACCATAACCCTAACCCTAACCCTAAACCTAAACCGTAACCCTAAAATGTAAACACTAACCCTCCCTATTCCTAACCCTAACCCTAACGCTAACCCTAAACCCTAACCTAACCTGATCCCTAACCCTAACACTGTCGCTAAACCTAACTCTGACCCTTACCGTCTCTCCAACCTTAACTCTAACTCTCACCCTGTCACTAACCCTGTCCCTAAACCTAAACTTAAGCATCAGACAAAACCTAAACTTAATATAAACCTAACAGTAAACCTAACCATGTCCCAAACCCTAATCCTGCCCCTAACCCTAACCCTAACCCTAACCATAACCCTAACCCTAAATCCTAAACCCTAACCCTAACCCTAAACCCTAACTCTAACCCTAACCCTAACCTAACCGTAACCCTAACCCTAACACTGTCGCTAAACCTAACTCTGACCCTTACCGTCTCTCTATCTTTAACTCTAACCCTCACCCTGTAACTAACCCTGTCCCTAAACCTAACCTTAACCATCAGCCAAAACCTAAACTTAACTATAACCCTAACACTAAACCTAACCATGTCTCAAACCCGAAACGTGTACCTAACCCTAACCCTAACCTTAACCCTAACACTAAACCCGAAACCCTAACACTACCCCTAACCCTAAACCTAAACCCTAAACCCAAACCCTAACCCTAACGCTAACCCTAACCATAAACACTAAACCCTAAACGTAACCCTAACCCTAACCCTAACCCTAAACCCTAAACCCTAACACTAACCCTAACCATAAAGACTAAACCCTAACTCTAACCCTAACCCTAACCCTAAACCCTAAACCCTAACCTTAACCCTAACCCTAAATCTAAACCGTAACCCTAACCCTAACCCTATCCCTAAAACCTAACCCTAACCCTAACCCTTCCCCTAACCCTAACCTAACCCTAACCCTAACCCTAACACTGTGGCTAAACCTAACTCTGACACTTACCGTCTCTCTATCTTTAACTGTAACCCTCAACCTGTAACTAACCCTTTCCCTAAACTTAACCTTAACCATCAGCCAAAACCTAAACTTAACTATAACCCTAACACTAAACCTAACCATGTCTCAAACCCGAATCGTGTACCTAACCCTAACCATAACCTTAACCCTAACACTAAACCCGAAACCCTAACACTAACCCTAACCCTAAACCTAAACCCTAAACCCAAACCCTAACCCTAACGCTAACCCTAACCTTAAACACTAAACACTAAACCTAACCCTAACCCTAACCCTAACCCTAAACCCTAAACCCTAACACTATCCCTAACCCTAAAGCCTAAACCCTAACTCTAACCCTAACCCTAACCCTAAACCCTAAACTCTAACCTTAACCCTAACCCTAAACCTAAACCGTAACCCTAACCCTTACCCTATCCCTAAAACCTAACCCT
>CM063089.1:112709779-112717279 GCA_031876335.1 Hipposideros larvatus | reverse complement strand
CCTACACCATGTCCCAAACCCTAATCCTGTCCCTAACCCTAAAACTAATGCTAACCCTAACCCTAACCCTAACCCTAAACCCTAACCCTAACCCTAACCCTAACCCTAACCTAACCCTAACCTAACCCTAACACTGTCGCTAAACCTAACTCTGACCCTTACCGTGTCTCTATCTTTAACTCTAACCCTCACCCTGTAACTAACCCTGTCCCTAAACCTAACCTTAACCATCAGCCAAAACCTAAACTTAACTATAACCCTAACACTAAACCTAACCATGTCTCAAAACCCGAATCGTGTACCTAACCCTAACCATAACCTTAACCCTAACACTAAACCCGAAACCCTAACACTAACCCTAACCCTAAACGTAAACCCTAAACCCAAACCCTAACCCTAACGCTAACCCTATCCATAAACACTAAACCCTAAACCTAACCCTAACCCTAACCCTAACCCTAAACCTAAACCCTAACACTAACCCTAACCCTAAAGACTAAACCCTAACTCTAACCCTAACCCTAACCCTAAACCCTAAACCCTAACCTTAACCCTAACCCTAAACCTAAACCGTAACCCTAACCATAACCCATATCCCTAAAACCTAACCCTAACCCTAACCCTACCCCTAACCCTAACCTAACCCTAACCCTAACCCTAACACTGTGGCTAAACCTAACTCTGACACTTACCGTCTCTCTATCTTTAACTGTAACCCTCACCCTGTAACTAACACTTTCCCTAAACTTAACCTTAACCATCAGCCAAAACCTAAACTTAACTATAACCCTAACACTAAACCTAACCATGTCTCAAACCCGAATCGTGTACCTAACCCTAACCATAACCTTAACTCTAACACTAAACCCGAAACCCTAACACTAACCCTAACCCTAAACCTAAACCCTAAACCCAAACCCTAACCCTAACGCTAACCCTAACCTTAAACACTAAACCCTAAACCTAACCCTAACCCTAAACCCTAAACCCAAACCCTAACCCTAACGCTAACCCTAACCATAAACACTAAACCCTAACCCTAACCCTAACCCTAACCCTAACCCTAAACCCTAAAACCTAACACTAACCCTAACCCTAAAGCCTAAACCCTAACACTAACCCTAACCCTAACCCTAAACCCTAAACCCTAACCTTAACCCTAACCCTAAACCTAAACCGTAACCCTAACCCTAACCCTATCCCTAAAACCTAACCCTAACCCTAACCCTAACTCTAACCCTAACCCTAACCCTAACACTATCCCTAAACCCTAACCCTAAAATGTAAACACTAACCCTCCCCTATTCCTAACCCTAACCCTAACCTAAACCTAAACCCTAACCTAACCTGATCCCTAACCCTAACACTGTCGCTAAACCTAACTCTGACCCTTACCGTCTCTCCAACCTTAACTCTATCCCTCATCCTGTCACTAACCCTGTCCCTAAACCTAAACTTAAGCATCAGACAAAACCTAAACTTAATATAACCCTAACAGTAAACCTAACCATGTCCCAAACCCTAATCCTGTCCCTAACCCTAAAACTAATGCTAACCCTACCTAACCCTAACCTAACCCTAAACCCTAACCCTAACCCTAACCCTAACCCTAACCTAACCCTAACCTAACCCTAACACTGTCGCTAAACCTAACTCTGACCCTTTAACTCTAACCCTCACCCTGTAACTAACCCTGTCCCTAAACCTAACCTTAACCATCAGCCAAAACCTAAACTTAACTATAACCCTAACACTAAACCTAACCATGTCTCAAACCCGAATCGTGTACCTAACCCTAACCATAACCTTAACCCTAACACTAAACCCGAAACCCTAACACTAACCCTAACCCTAAACGTAAACCCTAAACCCAAACCCTAACCCTAACGCTAACCCTATCCATAAACACTAAACCCTAAACCTAACCCTAACCCTAACCCTAACCCTAAACCCTAAACCCTAACACTAACCCTAACCCTAAAGACTAAACCCTAACTCTAACCCTAACCATAACCCTAAACCCTAAACCCTAACCTTAACCCTAACCCTAAACCTAAACCGTAACCCTAACCATAACCCTATCCCTAAAACCTAACCCTAACCCTAACCCTACCCCTAACCCTAACCTAACCCTAACCCTAACCCTAACACTGTGGCTAAACCTAACTCTGACACTTACCGTCTCTCTATCTTTAACTGTAACCCTCACCCTGTAACTAACACTTTCCCTAAACTTAACCTTAACCATCAGCCAAAACCTAAACTTAACTATAACCCTAACACTAAACCTAACCATGTCTCAAACCCGAATCGTGTACCTAACCCTAACCATAACCTTAACTCTAACACTAAACCCGAAACCCTAACACTAACCCTAACCCTAAACCTAAACCCTAAACCCAAACCCTAACCCTAACGCTAACCCTAACCTTAAACACTAAACCCTAAACCTAACCCTAACCCTAAACCCTAAACCCTAACACTATCCCTAACCCTAAAGCCTAAACCCTAACTCTAACCCTAACCCTAACCCTAAACCCTAAACCCTAACCTTAACCCTAACCCTAAACCTAAACCGTAACCCTAACCCTTACCTTATCCCTAAAACCTAACCCTAACCCTAACCCTAATCTAACCCTAACTCTAACCCTAACCCTAACCCTAACCCTATCCCTAAACCCTAACCCTAAAATGTAAACACTAACCCTCCCCTATTCCTAACCCTAACCCTAACCCTAACCCTAAACCCTAACCTAACCTGATCCCTAACCCTAACACTGTCGCTAAACCTAACTCTGACCGTTACGTCTCTCCAACCTTAACTCTAACCCTCACCCTGTCACTAACCCTGTCCCTAAACCTAAACTTAAGCATCAGACAAAACCTAAACTTAATATTACCCTAACAGTAAACCTACCCATGTCCCAAACCCTAATCCTGTCCCTAACCCTAACCCTAAACCTTACCCTAACCCTAACACTAACCCAAACCCTAAACCTAAACACTAAACCCAAACCCTAACCCTAACGCTAACCCTAACCATAAACATAAACCCTAACCCTACCCCTAACCCTAACACTAAACCCTAAACCCTAACACTAACCCTAACCCTAAAGCCTAAACCCTAACTCTAACCCTAACCCTAACCCTAAACCCTAAACCCTAACCTTAACGCTACCCCTAAACCGAAACCGTAATCCTAACCCTAACCCTATCCCTAAAACCTAACCCTAACCCTAACCCTAACTCTAACCCTAACCCTAACCCTAACCCTAACCATAACCCTAACACTAACCCTAACCCTAAACCTAAACACTAAACCCAAACCCTAACCCTAACGCTAACCCTAATCATAAACCCTAAACCCTAACCCTAACCCTAACCCTAACCCTAACACTAAACCCTAAACCCTAACACTAACCCTAACCCTAAAGTCTAAACCCTAACCATAACCCTAACCCTAACCCTAATCCTGTCCCTAACCCTAAAACTAATGCTAACCCTAACCCTAACCCTAACCCTAAACCCTAAACCCTAAACTTAACACTAACCCTAAACCTAAACCGTAACCCTAACCCTAACCCTATCCCTAAAACCTAACCCTAACCCTAAGCCTAACCCTAACCCTAACCTAACCCTAACCATAACCTTAACACTGTCGCTAAACCTAACTCTGACCCTTACCGTCTATCTATCTTTAACTCTAACCCTCACCCTGTAACTAACCCTGTCCCTAAACCTAACCTTAACCATCAGCCAAAACCTAAACTTAACTATAACCCTAACACCAAACCTAACCATGTCTCAAATCCGAAACATGTACCTACCCTAACCCTAACCTTAACCCTAACCCTAACGCTAACCCTAACCATAAACACTAAACCCTAAACCTAACCCTAACCCTAACCCAAAACCCTAAACCCTAACACTAACCCTAACCCTAAAGCCTAAACCCTAACTCTAACCCTAACCCTAACCCTAAACCCTAAACACTAACCTTAACCCTAACCCTAAACCTAAACCGTAACCCTAACCCTAACCCTATCCCTAAAACGTAACCCTAAACCTAACCCTAACCCTAACCCTAACCTTATCTCTAACCCTAACCCTAACCCTAACCCTATCCCTAAACCCTAACCCTAAAATATAAACACTAACCCTCCCCTATTCCTAACCCTAACCCTAACCCTAACTCTAATCCTAACCTAACCTGATCCCTAACCCTAACACTGTCGCTAAACCTAACTCTGACCCTTACCGTTTCTCCAACATTAACTCTAACCCTCACCCAGTCACTAACCGTGTCCCTAAACATAAACTTAAGCATCAGACAAAACCTAAGCTTAATATTACCCTAACAGTAAACCTAACCATGTCCCAAACCCTAATCCTGTCCCTAACCCTATCCCTAACCCTAACCCTAACCCTAACACTAACCCTAACCCTAACCCTAAACCCTAAACCCTAACCTTAACCCTAACCCTAACCCTAACCGTAACCCTAACCCTATCCCTAAACCCTAACCCTAAAATGTAAACACTAACCCTCCCCTATTCCTAACCCTAACCCTAACGCTAACCCTAAACCCTAACCTAACCTGATCCCTAACCCTAACAATGTCGCTAAACCTAACTCTGACCCTTACCGTCTCTACAACCTTAAATCTAACCCTCACCCTGTCACTAACCCTGTCCCTAAATCTAAACTTAAGCATCAGACAAAACCTAAACTTAATATAACCCTAACACTAAACCTAACCATGTCTCAAACCCGAAACGTGTACCTAACCCTAACACTAACCTTAACCCTAACACTAAACCCGAAACCCGAACAATAACCCTAACCCTAAACCTAAACCCTACACCCAAACCCTAACCCTAACGCTAACCCTAACCATAAACACTAAACCCTAACCCTAACCCTAACCTTAACCCTAACCCTAAACCCTAAACCCTAACACTAACCCTAACCCTAAAGCCTAAACCCTAACTCTAACCCTAAACCTAACCCTAAACCATAAACCCTAACCTTAACCCTAACCCTAACCCTATCCCTAAAACCTAACCCTAACCCTAACCCTAACCCTAACCCTAACACTCAACCTGTAACTAACCCTGTCCCTAAACGTAACCTTAACCATCAGCCAAAACCTAAACTTAACCATAACCCTAACACTAAACCTAAACTTGTCTCAAACCCGAATCGTGTACCTAACACTAACCCTAAACTTAACCTTAACCCTAAACCCGAAACCCTAACCCTAACCCTAACCCTAACCCTAACCCTAACCCTAAACCCTAACCTTAACCCTAACCTTAAACCTAAACCGTAACCCTAACCCTAACCCTATCCCTAAAACCTAACCCTAACCCTAACCCTAACCCTAACCCTAACTCTAACCATAACCCTAACCCTAACCCTAAACCTAAACCGTAACCCTAAAATGTAAACACTAACCCTCCCTATTCCTAACCCTAACCCTAACGCTAACCCTAAACCCTAACCTAACCTGATCCCTAACCCTAACACTGTCGCTAAACCTAACTCTGACCCTTACCGTCTCTCCAACCTTAACTCTAACTCTCACCCTGTCACTAACCCTGTCCCTAAACCTAAACTTAAGCATCAGACAAAACCTAAACTTAATATAAACCTAACAGTAAACCTAACCATGTCCCAAACCCTAATCCTGCCCCTAACCCTAACCCTAACCCTAACCATAACCCTAACCCTAAATCCTAAACCCTAACCCTAACCCTAAACCCTAACTCTAACCCTAACCCTAACCTAACCGTAACCCTAACCCTAACACTGTCGCTAAACCTAACTCTGACCCTTACCGTCTCTCTATCTTTAACTCTAACCCTCACCCTGTAACTAACCCTGTCCCTAAACCTAACCTTAACCATCAGCCAAAACCTAAACTTAACTATAACCCTAACACTAAACCTAACCATGTCTCAAACCCGAAACGTGTACCTAACCCTAACCCTAACCTTAACCCTAACACTAAACCCGAAACCCTAACACTACCCCTAACCCTAAACCTAAACCCTAAACCCAAACCCTAACCCTAACGCTAACCCTAACCATAAACACTAAACCCTAAACGTAACCCTAACCCTAACCCTAACCCTAAACCCTAAACCCTAACACTAACCCTAACCATAAAGACTAAACCCTAACTCTAACCCTAACCCTAACCCTAAACCCTAAACCCTAACCTTAACCCTAACCCTAAATCTAAACCGTAACCCTAACCCTAACCCTATCCCTAAAACCTAACCCTAACCCTAACCCTTCCCCTAACCCTAACCTAACCCTAACCCTAACCCTAACACTGTGGCTAAACCTAACTCTGACACTTACCGTCTCTCTATCTTTAACTGTAACCCTCAACCTGTAACTAACCCTTTCCCTAAACTTAACCTTAACCATCAGCCAAAACCTAAACTTAACTATAACCCTAACACTAAACCTAACCATGTCTCAAACCCGAATCGTGTACCTAACCCTAACCATAACCTTAACCCTAACACTAAACCCGAAACCCTAACACTAACCCTAACCCTAAACCTAAACCCTAAACCCAAACCCTAACCCTAACGCTAACCCTAACCTTAAACACTAAACACTAAACCTAACCCTAACCCTAACCCTAACCCTAAACCCTAAACCCTAACACTATCCCTAACCCTAAAGCCTAAACCCTAACTCTAACCCTAACCCTAACCCTAAACCCTAAACTCTAACCTTAACCCTAACCCTAAACCTAAACCGTAACCCTAACCCTTACCCTATCCCTAAAACCTAACCCTAACCCTAACCCTAATCTAACCCTAATTCTAACCCTAACCCTAACCCTAACCCTATCCCTAAACCCTAACCCTAAAATGTAAACACTAACCCTCCCCTATTCCTAACCCTAACCCTAACGCTAACCCTAAACCCTAACCTAACCTGATCCCTAACCCTAACACTGTCGCTAAACCTAACTCTGACCCTTACCGTCTCTCCAACCTTAACTCTAACCCTCACCCTGTCACTAACCCTTTCCCTAAACCTAAACTTAAGCATCAGACAAAACCTAAACTTAATATAACCCTAACACTAAACCTAACCATGTCTCAAACCCGAAACGTGTACCTAACCCTAACACTAACCTTAACCCTAACACTAAACCCAAAACCCTAACACTAACCCTAACCTTAAACCTAAACCCTAAACCCAAACCCTAACCCTAACGCTAACCCTAAACATAAACACTAAACCCTAACCCTAACCCTAACCCTAACCCTAAATCCTAAACCCTAACACTAACCCTAACCCTAAAGCCTAAACCCTAACTCTAACCCTAACCCTAACCCTAAACCCTAAACCCTAACCTTCACCCTAACCCTAACCCTAAACCGTAAACCTAACCCTAACCCTATCCCTAAAACCTAACCCTAACCCTAACCCTAACCCTAACACTCAACCTGTAACTAACCCTGTCCCTAA
>CM063089.1:112689779-112694779 GCA_031876335.1 Hipposideros larvatus | reverse complement strand
TAAACACTAAACCCTAACCCTAACCCTAACCCTAAACCCTAAACCCTAACACTATCCCTAACCCTAAAGCCTAAACCCTAACTCTAACCCTAACCCTAACCCTAAACCCTAACCCTAAAATGTAAACACTAACCCTCCCCTATTCCTAACCCTAACACTAACCCTATCCCTAAACCCTAACCCTAAAATGTAAACACTAACCCTCCCCTATTCCTAACCCTAACCCTAACCCTAACCCTAAACCCTAACCTAACCTGATCCCTAACCCTAACACTGTCGCTAAACCTAACTCTGACCCTTACCGTCTCTCCAACCTTAACTCTAACCCTCACCCTGTCACTAACCCTGTCCCTAAACCTAAACTTAAGCATCAGACAAAACCTAAACTTAATATTACCCTAACAGTAAACCTAACCATGTCCCAAACCCTAATCCTGTCCCTAACCCTAACCCTAACCCTTACCCTAACCCTAACACTAACCCTAACCCTAAACCTAAACACTAAACCCAAACCCTAACCCTAACGCTAACCCTAACTATAAACACTAAACCCTAACCCTAACCCTAACCCTAACCTAACACTAAACCCTAAACCCTAACACTAACCCTAACCCTAAAGCCTTAACCCTATTTCTAACCCTAACCCTAACCCTAAACCTAAACCCTAAACCTAACCTTAACACTACCCCTAAACCTAAACCGTAATACTAACCCTAACCCTATCCCTAAAACCTAACCCTAACCCTAACCCTAAACCTAACCCTAACCCTAACCATAACACTAACCCTAACCCTAAACCTAAACACTAAACCCTAACCCTAACCCTAACCCTAACCCTAACACTAAACCCTAAACCCTAACACTAACCCTAACCCTAAAGTCTAAACCCTAACCCTAACCCTAACCCTAACCCTAAACCCTAAACCCTAACACTATCCCTATCCCTAAAGCCTAAACCCTAACTCTAACGCTAAACCTAACCCTAAACCCTAAACCCTAACCTTAACCCTAATCCTAAACCTAAACCGTAACCCTAACCCTAACCTTATCCCTAATACCTAACCCTAACCCTAACCCTAACCCTAACCCTAACTCTAACCCTAACCCTAACCTAACCGTAACCCTAACCCTAACACTGTCGCTAAACCTAACTCTGACCCTTACCGTCTCTCTATCTTTAACTCTAACCCTCACCCTGTAACTAACCCTGTCCCTAAACCTAACCTTAACCATCAGCCAAAAGCTAAACTTAACTAAAACCCTAACACTAAACCTAACCATGTCTCAAACCCGAAACGTGTACCTAACCCTAACCCTAACCGTAACCCTAACACTAAACCCGAAACCCTAACACTAACCCTAACCCTAAACCTAAACCCTAAACCCAAACCCTAACCCTAACGCTAACCCTAACCATAAACACTAAACCCTAACCCTAACCCTAACCCTCACCCTAACCCTAAACCCTAAACCCTAACACTAACCCTAACCCTAAAGCCTAAACCCTAACCCTAACCCTAACCCTAACCCTATCCCTAAACCCTAACCTAACCTGATCCCTAACCCTAACACTGTCGCTAAACCTAACTCTGACCCTTACGTCTCTCCAACCTTAACTCTAACCCTCACCCTGTCACTAACCCTGTCCCTAAACCTAAACTTAAGCATCAGACAAAACCTAAACTTAATATAACCCTAACAGTAAACCTAACCATGTCCCAAACCCTAATCCTGTCCCTAACCCTAAACCCAATGCTAACCCTAACCCTAACCCTAACCCTAAACCCTAAACCCTAACCTTAACCCTAACCCTAAACCTAAACCGTAACCCTAACCCTAACCCTATCCCTAAAACCTAACCCTAACCATAACCCTAACCTAACCCTAACCCTAACCCTAACACTGTCGCTAAACCTAACTCTGTACCTTACCGTCTCTCTAACTTTAACTTAACCCTCACCCTGTAACTAACCCTGTCCCTAAACCTAACCTTAACCATCAGCCAAAACCTAAACTTAACCATAACCCTAACACTAAACCTAAACATGTCTCAAACCCGAATCGTGTACCTAACCCTAACCCTAACCCTAACCCTAACTCTGACCCTTACCGTCTCTCCAACCTTAACTCTAACCCTCACCCTGTCACTAACCCTGTCCCTAAACCTAAACTTAAGCATCAGACAAAACCTAAACTTAATATAACCCTAACACTAAACCTAACCTTGTCTCAAACACGAAACGTGTACCTAACCCTAACACTAACCTTAACCCTAACAATAACCCGAAACCCTAACACTAGCCCTAACCCCAAACCTAAACCCTAAACCCAAACCCTAACCCTAACGCTAACCCTAACCATAAACACTAAACCCTAACCCTAACCCTAACCCTAAACCCTAAACCCTAACCTTAACCCTAACCCTAAACCTAAAACGTAACTCTAACCCTAACCCTAACCCTAACCCTATCCCTAAACCCTAACCCTAACGCTAACCCTAACCTTAAACCCTAAACCCAAACCCTAACCCTAACGCTAACCCTAACCCTAAACCCTAAACCCTAACACTATCCCTAACCCTAAAGCCTAAACCCTAACTCTAACCCTAACCCTAACCCTAAACCCTAAACTCTAACCTTAACCCTAACCCTAAACCTAAACCGTAACCCTAACCCTTACCCTATCCCTAAAACCTAACCCTAACCCTAACCCTAATCTAACCCTAACTCTAACCCTAACCCTAACCCTAACCCTATCCCTAAACCCTAACCCTAAAATGTAAACACTAACCCTCCCCTATTCCTAACCCTAACCCTAACGCTAACCCTAAACCCTAACCTAACCTGATCCCTAACCCTAACACTGTCGCTAAACCTAACTCTGACCCTTACCGTCTCTCCAACCTTAACTCTAACCCTCACCCTGTCACTAACCCTTTCCCTAAACCTAAACTTAAGCATCAGACAAAACCTAAACTTAATATAACCCTAACACTAAACCTAACCATGTCTCAAACCCGAAACGTGTACCTAACCCTAACACTAACCTTAACCCTAACACTAAACCCGAAACCCTAACACGAACCCTAACCCTAAACCTAAACCCTAAACCCAAACCCTAACCCTAACGCTAACCCTAAACATAAACACTAAACCCTAACCCTAACCCTAACCCTAACCCTAAACCCTAAACCCTAACACTAACCCTAACCCTAAAGCCTAAACCCTAACTCTAACCCTAACCCTAACCCTAAACCCTAAACCCTAACCTTCACCCTAACCCTAACCGTAACCCTAACCCTAACCCTAACCCTAACCCTAACCCTAACCCTAACACTCAACCTGTAACTAACCCTGTCCCTAAACCTAACCTTAACCATCAGCCAAAACCTAAACTTAACCATAACCCTAACACTAAACCTAAACATGTCTCAAACCCAAACGTGTACCTAACACTAACCCTAAACTTAACCTTAACCCTAAACCCGAAACCCTAACCCTAACCCTAACCCTAACCCTAACCCTAAACCTAACCCTAACCCTAACCCTAAACCTAACCCTAACCCTAACCCTAACCCTAACCCTAAACCCTAAACCCTAACCTTAACCCTAACCTTAAACCTAAACCGTAACCCTAACCCTAACCCTATCCCTAAAACCTAACCCTAACCCTAACTCTAACCCTAACCCTAACCCTAAACCCTAAACCCTAAACTTAACCCTACCCTAAACCTAAACCGTAACCCTAACCCTAACCCTATCCCTAAAACCTAACCCTAACCCTAACCCTAACCCTAACGCTAACCCTAACCACAAACACTAAACCCTAAACCTAACCCTAACCCTAACCATAACCCTAAACCCTAAACCCTAACACTAACCCTAACCCTAAAGCCTAAACCCTAACACTAACCCTAACCCTAACCCTAAACCCTAAACCCTAACCTTAACCCTAACCCTAAACCTAAACCGTAACCCTAACCCTAACCCTATCCCTAAAACCTAACCCTAACCCTAACCCTAACCCTAACTCTAACCCTAACCCTAACGCTAACCATATCCCTAAACCCTAACCCTAAAATGTAAACACTAACCCTCCCCTATTCCTAACCCTAACCATAACCCTAACCCTAAACCGTAACCTAACCTGATCCCTAACCCTAACACTGTCGCTAAACCTAACTCTGACCCTTACCGTCTCTCCAACCTTAACTCTAACCCTCACCCTGTCACTAACCCTGTCCCTAAACCTAAACTTAAGCATCAGACAAAACCTAAACTTAATATTACCCTAACAGTAAACCTAACCATGTCCCAAACCCTAATCCTGCCCCTAACCATAACCCTAACCCTAACCATAACCCTAACCCTAAATCCTAAACCCTAACCCTAACCCTAACCCTAAACCCTAACTCTAACCCTAACCCTAACCTAACCGTAACCCTAACCCTAACACTGTCGCTAAACCTAACTCTGACCCTTACCGTCTCTCTATCTTTAACTCTAACCCTCACCCTGTAACTAACCCTGTCCCTAAACCTAACCTTAACCATCAGCCAAAACCTAAACTTAACTATAACCCTAACACTAAACCTAACCATGTCTCAAACCCGAAACGTGTACCTAACCCTAACCCTAACCTTAACCCTAACACTAAACCCGAAACCCTAACACTAACCCTAACCCTAAACCTAAACCCTAAAACCAAACCCTAACCCTAACGCTAACCGTAACCATAAACACTAAACCCTAAACCTAACCCTAACCCTAACCCTAACCCAAAACCCTAAACCCTAACACTAACCCTAACCCTAAAGACTAAACCCTAACTCTAACCCTAACCCTAACCCTAAACCCTAAACACTAACCTTAACCCTAACCCTAAATCTAAACCGTAACCCTAACCCTAACCCTATCCCTAAAACCTAACCCTAACCCTAACCCTTCCCCTAACCCTAACCTAAGCCTAACCCTAACCCTAACACTGTGGCTAAACCTAAC
>CM063089.1:112669779-112684779 GCA_031876335.1 Hipposideros larvatus | reverse complement strand
AACCCTAACCCTAACCCTAAACCCTAACCCTAAAATGTAAACACTAACCCTCCCCTATTCCTAACCCTAACACTAACCCTATCCCTAAACCCTAACCCTAAAATGTAAACACTAACCCTCCCCTATTCCTAACCCTAACCCTAAACCCTAGCCTAACCTGATCCCTAACCCTAACACTGTCGCTAAACCTAACTCTGACCCTTACGGTCTCTCCAACCTTAACTCTAACCCTCACCCTGTCACTAACCCTGTCCCTAAACCTAAACTTAAGCATCAGACAAAACCTAAACTTAATATAAACCTAACAGTAAACCTAACCTTGTCTCAAACCCGAAACGTGTACGTAACCCTAACACTAACCTTAACCCTAACACTAAACCCGAAACCCTAACACTAAACCTAACCCCAAACCTAAACCCTAAACCCAAACCCTAACCCTAACGCTAAACCTAACCATAAACACTAAACCCTAACCCTAACCCTAACCCTAAACCCTAAACCCTAACACTAACCCTAACCTTAAAGCCTAAACCCTAACTCTAACCCTAAACCTAACCCTAAACCCTAAACCCTAACCCTAACCCTAACCCTAACCCTAACCCTAACCCTAACCCTAAACCTAAACTTAAGCATCAGACAAAACCTAAACTTAATATTACCCTAACAGTAAACCTAAACATGTCCCAAACCCTAATCCTGTCCCTAACCCTAACCCTAACACTAAACCCTAAACCCTAACACTATCCCTAACCCTAAAGCCTAAACCCTAACTCTAACCCTAACCCTAACCCTAACCCTAAACCCTAAACCCTAACCTTAACGCTACCCCTAAACATAAACCGTAATACTAACCCTAACCCTATCCCTAAAACCTAACCCTAACCCTAACCCTAACCCTAACCCTAACCCTAACACTAACCCTAACCGTAAACCTAAACACTAAACCCTAACCCTAACCCTAACCCTAACCCTAACACTAAACCCTAAACCCTAACACTAACCCTAACCGTAAAGTCTAAACCTTAACCCTAACCCTAACCCTAACACTAACCCTAATCCTGTCCCTAAACCTAAAACTAATGCTAAACCTAACCCTAACCCTAACCCTAAACCCTAAACCCTAACCTTAACCCTAAGCCTAAACCTAAACCATAACCCTAACCCTAACCCTATCCCTAAAACCTAACCCAAAACCTAACCCTAACCCTAACCCTAACCTAACCCTAACCCTAACCCTAACACTGTCGCTAAACCTAACTCTGTACCTTACCGTCTCTCTAACTTTAACTCTAACCCTCACCCTGTAACTAACCCTGTCCCTAAACCTAACCTTAACCATCAGCCAAAACCTAAACTTAACTATAACCCTAACACTAAACCTAACCATGTCTCAAATCCGAAACATGTACCTAACCCTAACCCTAACCTTAACCCTAACCCTAACGCTAACCATAACCATAAACACTAAACCCTAAACCTAACCCTAACCCTAACCCTAACCCTAAACCCTAAACCCTAACACTAACCCTAACACTAAAGCCTAAACCCTAACTCTAACCCTAACCCTAACCCTAACCCTAAACACTAAACCCTAAACTTAACCCTAACCCTAAACCTAAACCGTAACCCTAACCCTAACCCTATCCCTAAAACCTAACCCTAACCCTAACCCTAAACCTAAACCTAAACCCTAACCTAACCTGATCCCTAACCCTAACACTGTCGCTAAACCTAACTCTGACCCTTACCGTCTCTCCAACCTTAACTCTAACCCTCACCCTGTCACTAACCCTGTCCCTAAACCTAAACTTAAGCATCAGACAAAACCTAAACTTAATATAACCCTAACAGTAAACCTAACCATGTCCCAAACCCTAATCCTTTCCCTAACCCTAAACCTAATGCTAACCCTAACCCTAACCCTAACCCTAAACCCTAAACCCTAACCTTAACCCTAACCCTAAACCTAAACCGTAACCCTAACCCTAACCCTATCCCTGAAACCTAACCCTAACCCTAACCCTACCCCTAACCCTAACCTAACCCTAACCCTAACCCTAACACTGTCGCTAAACTTAACTCTGACACTTACCGTCTCTCTATCTTTAACTCTAACCCTCACCCTGTAACTAACCCTGTCCCTAAACCTAACCTTAACAATCAGCAAAAACCTAAACTTAACTATAACCCTAACACTAAACCTAACCATGTCTCAAACCCGAATCGTGTACCTAACCCTAACCATAACCTTAACCCTAACACTAAACCCGAAACCCTAACACTAACCCTAACCCTAAACCTAAACCCTAAACCCAAACCCTAACCCTAACGCTAACCCTAACCTTAAACACTAAACCCTAACACTAACCCTAACCCTAACCCTAACCCTAAACCCTAAACCCTAATACTATCCCTAACCCTAAAGCCTAAACCCTAACTCTAACCCTAAACCTAACCCTAAACCCTAAACCCTAACCTTAACCCTAATCCTAAACCTAAACCGTAACCCTAAGCCTAACCCTATCCCTAATACCTAACCCTAAACCTAACCCTAACCCTAACCCTAACTCTAACCCTAACCCTAACCTAACCGTAACCCTAACCCTAACACTGTCGCTAAACCTAACTCTGACCCTTACCGTCTCTCTATCTTTAACTCTAACCCTCACCCTGTAACTAACCCTGTCCCTAAACCTAACCTTAACCATCAGCCAAAACCTAAACTTAACTATAACCCTAACACTAAACCTAACCATGTCTCAAACCCGAAACGTGTACCTAACCCTAACCCTAACCGTAACCCTAACACTAAACCCGAAACCCTAACACTAACCCTAACCCTAAACCTAAACCCTAAACCCAAACCCTAACCCTAACGCTAACCCTAACCATAAACACTAAACCCTAACCCTAACCCTAATCCTAACCCTAAACCCTAAACCGTAACACTAACCCTAACCCTAATGCCTAAACCCTAACACTAACCCTAACCCTAACCCTAAACCCTAAACCCTAACCTTAAACCTAACCCTAAACCTAAACCGTAACCCTAACCCTAACCCTAACTCTAACCCTAACCCTAACCCTAACCCTATCCCTAAACCCTAACCCTAAAATGTAAACACTAACCCTCCCCTATTCCTAACCCTAACCCTAACCCTAACCCTAAACCCTAACCTAACCTGATCCCTAACCCTAACACTGTCGCTAAACCTAACTCTGACCCTTACCGTCTTTCCAACCTTAACTCTAACACTCACCCTGTCACTAACCCTGTCCCTAAACCTAAACTTAAGCATCAGACAAAACCTAAACTTAATATAACCCTAACAGTAAACCTAACCATGTCCCAAACCCTAATCCTGTCCCTAACCCTAAACCCAATGCTAACCCTAACCCTAACCCTAACCCTAAACCCTAAACCCTAACCTTAACCCTAAACCTAAACCTAAACCGTAACCCTAACCCTAACCCTATCCCTAAAACCTAACCCTAACCCTAACCCTAACCTAACCCTAACCCTAACCCTAACACTGTCGCTAAACCTAACTCTGTACCTTACCGTCTCTCTAACTTTAACTCTAACCCTCACCCTGTAACTAACCCTGTCCCTAAACCTAACCTTAACCATCAGCCAAAACCTAAACTTAACTATAACCCTAACACTAAACCTAACCATGTCTCAAACCCGAATCGTGTACCTAACCCTAACCATAACCTTAACCCTAACACTAAACCCGAAACCCTAACACTAACCCTAACCCTAAACCTAAACCCTAAACCCAAACCCTAAACCTAACGCTAACCCTAACCTTAAACACTAAACCCTAACCCTAACCCTAACCCTAACCCTAACCCTAACCCTAAACCCTAAACCCTAACACTATCCCTAACCCTAAAGCCTAAACCCTAACTCTAACCCTAAACCTAACCCTAAACCCTAAAACCTAACCTTAACCCTAATCCTAAACCTAAACCGTAACCCTAACCCTAACCCTATCCCTAATACCTAACCCTAACCCTAACCCTAACTCTAACCCTAACCCTAACCCTAACCCTATCCCTAAACCCTAACGCTAAAATATAAACACTAACCCTCCCCTATTCCTAACCCTAACCCTAACCCTAACCCTAAACCCTAACCTAACCTGATCCCTAACCCTAACACTGTCGCTAAACCTAACTCTGACCCTTACCGTCTCTCCAAACTTAACTCTAACCCTCACCCTGTCACTAACCCTGTCCCTAAACCTAAACTTAAGCATCAGACAAAACCTAAACTTAATATAACCCTAACAGTAAACCTAACCATGTCCCAAACCCTAATCCTGTCCCTAACCCTAAACCCAATGCTAACCCTAACCCTAACCCTAACCCTAAACCCTAAACTCTAACCTTAACCCTAACCCTAAACCTAAACCGTAACCCTAACCCTAACCCTATCCCTAAAACCTAACCCTAACCCTAACCCTAACCTAACCCTAACCCTAACCCTAACACTGTCGCTAAACCTAACTCTGTACCTTACCGTCTCTCTAACTTTAACTTAACCCTCACCCTGTAACTAACCCTGTCCCTAAACCTAACCTTAACCATCAGCCAAAACCTAAACTTAACCATAACCCTAACACTAAACCTAAACATGTCTCAAACCCGAATCGTGTACCTAACCCTAACCCTAACCCTAACCCTAACTCTGACCCTTACCGTCTCTCCAACCTTAACTCTAACCCTCACCCTGTCACTAACCCTTTCCCTAAACCTAAAATTAAGCATCAGACAAAACCTAAACTTAATATAACCCTAACACTAAACCTAACCTTGTCTCAAACACGAAACGTGTACCTAACCCTAACACTAACCTTAACCCTAACAATAACCCGAAACCCTAACACTAACCCTAACCCCAAACCTAAACCCTAAACCCAAACCCTAACCCTAACGCTAACCATACCATAAACACTAAACCCTAACCCTAACCCTAACCCTAAACCCTAAACCCTAACCTTAACCCTAACCCTAAACCTAAAACGTAACCCTAACCCTAACCCTATCCCTAAAACCTAACCCTAACCCTAACCCTAACCCTAACTCTAACCCTAACCCTAACTCTAACCCTATCCCTAAACCCTAACCCTAAAATGTAAACACTAACCCTCCCCTATTCCTAACCCTAACCCTAACCCTAACCCTAAACCCTAACCTAACCTCATCCCTAACCCTAACACTGTCGCTAAACCTAACTCTGACCCTTACCGTCTCTCCAACCTTAACTCTAACCCTCACCCTGTCACTAACCCTGTCCCTAAACCTAAACTTAAGCATCAGACAAAACCTAAACTTAATATAACCCTAACAGTAAACCTAACCATGTCCCAAACCCTAATCCTGTCCCTAAACCTAAACCTAATGCTAACCCTAACCCTAACCCTAACCCTAAAACACTAAACCCAAAACTTAACCCTAACCCTAAACCTAAACCGTATCCCTAACCCTAACCCTATCCCTAAAACTTAACCCTAACCCTAACCCTACACCTAACCCTAACCTAACCATAACCCTAACCCTAACACTGTCGCTAAACCTAACTCTGACACTTACTGTCTCTCTATCTTTAACTCTAACCCTCACCCTGTAACTAACCCTGTCCCTAAACCTAACCTTAACCATCAGCCAAAACCTAAACTTAACTATAACCCTAACACTAAACCTAACTATGTCTCAAACCCGAATCGTGTACCTAACCCTAACCATAACCTTAACCATAACACTAAACCCGAAACCCTAACACTAACCCTAACCCTAAACCTAAACCCTAAACCCAAACCCTAACCCTAACGCTAACCCTAACCTTAAACACTAAACCCTAACCCTAACCCTAACCCTAAACCCTAAACCCTAACACTATCCCTAACCCTAAAGCCTAAACCCTAACTCTAACCCTAACCCTAACCCTAAACCCTAACCCTAAAATGTAAACACTAACCCTCCCCTATTCCTAACCCTAACACTAACCCTATCCCTAAACCCTAACCCTAAAATGTAAACACTAACCCTCCCCTATTCCTAACCCTAACCCTAACCCTAACCCTAAAGCCTAACCTAACCTGATCCCTAACCCTAACACTGTCGCTAAACCTAACTCTGACCCTTACCGTCTCTCCAACCTTAACTCTAACCCTCACCCTGACACTAACCCTGTCCCTAAACCTAAACTTAAGCATCAGACAAAACCTAAACTTACTATAACCCTAACACTAAACCTAACCTTGTCTCAAACCCGAAACGTGTACCTAACCCTAACACTAACCTTAACCCTAACACTAAACCCGAAACCCTAACACTAACCCTAACCCCAAACCTAAACCCTAAACCCAAACCCTAACCCTAACGCTAACCCTAACCATAAACACTAAACCCTAACCCTAACCCTAACCCTAAACCCTAAACCCTAACACTAACCCTAACCTTAAAGCCTAAACCCTAACTCTAACCCTAACCCTAACCCTAAACCCTAAACCCTAACCTTAACCCTAACCCTAAACCTAAACCGTAAACCTAACCCTAACCCTATCCCTAAAACCTAACCCTAACTCTAACCCTAACCCTAACTCTAACCCTAACCCTAACCCTAACCCTATCCCTAAACCCTAACCCTAAAATGTAAACACTAACCCTCCCCTATTCCTAACCCTAACCCTAACCCTAACCCTAAACCCTAACCTAACCTGATCCCTAACCCTAACACTGTCGCTAAACCTAACTCTGACCCTTACGTCTCTCCAACCTTAACTCTAACCCTCACCCTGTCACTAACCCTGTCCCTAAACCTAAACTTAAGCATCAGACAAAACCTAAACTTAATATTACCCTAACAGTAAACCTAACCATGTCCCAAACCCTAATCCTGTCCCTAACCCTAACTCTAACCCTAACCCTAACCCTAACCCTAACCCTAACCCTAACACTAAACCCTAAACCCTAACACTAACCCTAACCCTAAAGCCTAAACCCTAACTCTAACCCTAACCCTAACCCTAACCCTAAACCCTAAACCCTAACCTTAACGCTACCCCTAAACCTAAACCGTAATACTAACCCTAACCCTATCGCTAAAACATAACCCTAACCCTAACCCTAACACTAACCCTAACCCTAAACCTAAACAGTAAACCCTAACCCTAACCCTAACCCTAACCCTAACACTAAACCCTAAACCCTAACACTAAACCTAACCCTAAAGTCTAAACCCTAACCCTAACCCTAACCCTAACACTAACCCTAACCCTAAACCTAAACAGTAAACCCTAACCCTAACCCTAACCCTAACACTAAACCCTAAACCCTAACACTAAACCTAACCCTAAAGTCTAAACCCTAACCCTAACCTTAACCCTAACCCTAACCCTAATCCTATCCCTAAACCTAAAACTAATGCTAAACCTAACCCTATCCCTAACCCTAAACCCTAAACCCTAACCTTAACCCTAACCCTAAACCTAAACCGTAACCCTAACCCTAACCCTATCCCTAAAACTTAACCCTAACCCTAACCCTACACTTAACCCTAACCTAACCATAACCCTAACTCTAACACTGTCGCTAAACCTAACTCTGACACTTACTGTCTCTCTATCTTTAACTCTAACCCTCACCCTGTAACTAACCCTGTCCCTAAACCTAACCTTAACCATCAGCCAAAACCTAAACTTAACTATAACCCTAACACTAAACCTAACTATGTCTCAAACCCGAATCGTGTACCTAACCCTAACCATAACCTTAACCATAACACGAAACCCGAAACCCTAACACTAACCCTAACCCTAAACCTAAACCCTAAACCCAAACCCTAACCCTAACGCTAACCCTAACCTTAATCACTAAACCCTAACCCTAACCCTAACCCTAAACCCTAAACCCTAACACTATCCCTAACCCTAAAGCCTAAACCCTAACTCTAACCCTAACCCTAACCCTAAACACTAACCCTAAAATGTAAACACTAACCCTCCCCTATTCCTAACCCTAACCCTAACCCTATCCCTAAACCCTAACCCTAAAATGTAAACACTAACCCTCCCCTATTCCTAACCCTAACCCTAACCCTAACCCTAAAGCCTAACCTAACCTGATCCCTAACCCTAACACTGTCGCTAAACCTAACTCTGACCCTTACCGTCTCTCCAACCTTAACTCTAACCCTCACCCTGACACTAACCCTGTCCCTAAACCTAAACTTAAGCATCAGACAAAACCTAAACTTACTATAACCCTAACACTAAACCTAACCTTGTCTCAAACCCGAAACGTGTACCTAACCCTAACACTAACCTTAACCCTAACACTAAACCCGAAACCCTAACACTAACCCTAACCCCAAACCTAAACCCTAAACCCAAACCCTAACCCTAACGCTAACCCTAACCATAAACACTAAACCCTAACCCTAACCCTAACCCTAAACCCTAAACCCTAACACTAACCCTAACCTTAAAGCCTAAACCCTAACCCTAACCCTAACCCTAACCCTAAACCCTAAACCCTAACCTTAACCCTAACCCTAAACCTAAACCGTAAACCTAACCCTAACCCTATCCCTAAAACCTAACCCTAACTCTAACCCTAACCCTAACTCTAACCCTAACCCTAACCCTAACCCTATCCCTAAACCCTAACCCTAAAATGTAAACACTAACCCTCCCCTATTCCTAACCCTAACCCTAACCCTAACCCTAAACCCTAACCTAACCTGATCCCTAACCCTAACACTGTCGCTAAACCTAACTCTGACCCTTACGTCTCTCCAACCTTAACTCTAACCCTCACCCTGTCACTAACCCTGTCCCTAAACCTAAACTTAAGCATCAGACAAAACCTAAACTTAATATTACCCTAACAGTAAACCTAACCATGTCCCAAACCCTAATCCTGTCCCTAACCCTAACTCTAACCCTAACCCTAACCCTAACCCTAACCCTAACCCTAACACTAAACCCTAAACCCTAACACTAACCCTAACCCTAAAGCCTAAACCCTAACTCTAACCCTAACCCTAACCCTAACCCTAAACCCTAAACCCTAACCTTAACGCTACCCCTAAACCTAAACCGTAATACTAACCCTAACCCTATCGCTAAAACCTAACCCTAACCCTAACCCTAACACTAACCCTAACCCTAAACCTAAACAGTAAACCCTAACCCTAACCCTAACCCTAACCCTAACACTAAACCCTAAACCCTAACACTAAACCTAACCCTAAAGTCTAAACCCTAACCCTAACCTTAACCCTAACCCTAACCCTAATCCTATCCCTAAACCTAAAACTAATGCTAAACCTAACCCTATCCCTAACCCTAAACCCTAAACCCTAACCTTAACCCTAACCCTAAACCTAAACCGTAACCCTAACCCTAACCCTATCCCTAAAACCTAACCCTAACCCTAACCCTAACCCTATCCTAACCCTAACCCTAACGCTAACACTGTCGCTAAACCTAACTCTGTACCTTACCGTCTCTCTAACTTTAACTCTAACCCTCACCCTGTAACTAACCCTGTCCCTAAACCTAACCTTAACCATCAGCCAAAACCTAAACTTAACTATAACCCTAACACTAAACCTAACCATGTCTCAAATCCGAAACATGTACCTAACCCTAACCCTAAACTTAACCCTAACCCTAACGCTAACCCTAACCATAAACACTAAACCCTAAACCTAACCCTAACCCTATCCCTAACCCTAAACCCTAAACCCTAACACTAACCCTAAAACTAAAGCCTGAACCCTAACTCTAACCGTAACCCTAACCCTAAATCTAAACCGTAACCCTAACCCTAACCCTATCCCTAAAACCTAACCCTAAACCTAACCCTAACCCTAACCCTAAACCCTAACCTAATCTGATCCCTAACCCTAACACTGTCGCTAAACCTAACTCTGACCCTTACCGTCTCTCCAACCTTAACTCTAACCCTCACCCTGTCACTAACCCTGTCCCTAAACCTAAACTTAAGCATCAGACAAAACCTAAACTTAATATAACCCTAACAGTAAACCTAACCATGTCCCAAACCCTAATCCTGTCCCTAACCCTAAACCTAATGCTAACCCTAACCCTAACCCTAACCCTAAACCCTAAACGCTAACCTTAATCCTAACCCTAAACCTAAACCGTAACCCTAACACTAACCCTATCCCTAAAACCTAACCCTAACCCTAACCCTACCCCTAACCCTAACCTAACCCTAACCCTAACCCTAACACTGTCGCTAAACCTAACTCTGACACTTACCGTCTCTCTATCTTTAACTCTAACCCTCACCCTGTAACTAACCCTGTCCCTAAACCTAACCTTAACCATCAGCCAAAACCTAAACTTAACTATAACCCTAACACTAAACCTAACCATGTCTCAAACCCGAATCGTGTACCTAACCCTAACCATAACCTTAACCCTAACACTAAACCCGAAACCCTAACACTAACCCTAACCCTAAACCTAAACCCTAAACCCAAACCCTAACCCTAACGCTAACCCTAACCTTAAACACTAAACCCTAAACCTAACCCTAACCCTAAACCTAACCCTAAACCCTAAACCCTAACACTATCCCTAACCCTAAAGCCTAAACCCTAACTCTAACCCTAAACCTAACCCTAAACCCTAAACCCTAACCTTAACCCTAATCCTAAACCTAAACCGTAACCCTAACCCTAACACTATCCCTAATACCTAACCCTAACCCTAACCCTAACCCTAACCCTAACTCTAACCCTAACCCTAACCTAACCGTAACCCTAACCCTAACACTGTCGCTAAACCTAACTCTGACCCTTACCGTCTCTCTATCTTTAACTCTAACCCTCACCCTGTAACTAACACTGTCCCTAAACCTAACCTTAACCATCAGCCAAAACCTAAACTTAACTATAACCCTAACACTAAACCTAACCATGTCTCAAACCCGAAACGTGTACCTAACCCTAACCCTAACCATAACCCTAACACTAAACCCGAAACCCTAACACTAACCCTAACCCTAAACCTAAACCCTAAACCCAAACCCTAACCCTAACGCTAACCCTAACCATAAACACTAAACCCTAACCCTAACCCTAACCCTAACCCTAACCCTAAACCCTAAACCCTAACACTAACCCTAACCCTAAAGCCTAAACCCTAACACTAACCCTAACCCTAACCCTAAACCCTAAACCCTAACCTTAACCCTAACCCTAAACCTAAACCGTAACCCTAACCCTAACCCTATCCCTAAAACCTAACCCTAACCCTAACCCTAACCCTAACCCTAACCTAACCCTAACCCTAACCCTAACACTGTCGCTAAACCTAACTCTGTACCTTACCGTCTCCCTAACTTTAACTCTAACCCTCACCCTGTAACTAACCCTGTCCCTAAACCTAACCTTAACCATCAGCCAAAACCTAAACTTAACTATAACCCTAACACTAAACCTAACCATGTCTCAAATCCGAAACATGTACCTAACCCTAACCCTTACCTTAACCCTAACCCTAACGCTAACCCTAACCATAAACACTAAACCCTAAACCTAACCCTAACCCTAACCCTAACCCTAAACCCTAAACCCTAACACTAACCCTAACACTAAAGCCTAAACCCTAACTCTAACCCTAACCCTAACACTTAACCCTAAACCCTAACCTTAACCCTAACCCTAAACCTAAACCGTAAACCTAACCCTAACCCTATCCCTAAAACCTAACCCTAACTCTAACCCTAACCCTAACTCTAACCCTAACCCTAACCCTAACCCTATCCCTAAACCCTAACCCTAAAATGTAAACACTAACCCTCCCCTATTCCTAACCCTAACCCTAACCCTAACCCTAAACCCTAACCTAACCTGATCCCTAACCCTAACACTGTCGCTAAACCTAACTCTGACCCTTACGTCTCTCCAACCTTAACTCTAACCCTCACCCTGTCACTAACCCTGTCCCTAAACCTAAACTTAAGCATCAGACAAAACCTAAACTTAATATTACCCTAACAGTAAACCTAACCATGTCCCAAACCCTAATCCTGTCCCTAACCCTAACTCTAACCCTAACCCTAACCCTAACCCTAACCCTAACCCTAACACTAAACCCTAAACCCTAACCTTAACGCTACCCCTAAACCTAAACCGTAATACTAACCCTAACCCTATCGCTAAAACCTAACCCTAACCCTAACCCTAACACTAACCCTAACCCTAAACCTAAACAGTAAACCCTAACCCTAACCCTAACCCTAACCCTAACACTAAACCCTAAACCCTAACACTAAACCTAACCCTAAAGTCTAAACCCTAACCCTAACCCTAACCCTAACACTAACCCTAACCCTAAACCTAAACAGTAAACCCTAACCCTAACCCTAACCCTAACACTAAACCCTAAACCCTAACACTAAACCTAACCCTAAAGTCTAAACCCTAACCCTAACCTTAACCCTAACCCTAACCTTAATCCTATCCCTAAACCTAAAACTAATGCTAAACCTAACCCTATCCCTAACCCTAAACCCTAAACCCTAACCTTAACCCTAACCCTAAACCTAAACCGTAACCCTAACCCTAACCCTATCCCTAAAACTTAACCCTAACCCTAACCCTACACCTAACCCTAACCTAACCATAACCCTAACTCTAACACTGTCGCTAAACCTAACTCTGACACTTACTGTCTCTCTATCTTTAACTCTAACCCTCACCCTGTAACTAACCCTGTCCCTAAACCTAACCTTAACCATCAGCCAAAACCTAAACTTAACTATAACCCTAACACTAAACCTAACTATGTCTCAAACCCGAATCGTGTACCTAACCCTAACCATAACCTTAACCATAACACGAAACCCGAAACCCTAACACTAACCCTAACCCTAAACCTAAACCCTAAACCCAAACCCTAACCCTAACGCTAACCCTAACCTTAATCACTAAACCCTAACCCTAACCCTAACCCTAAACCCTAAACCCTAACACTATCCCTAACCCTAAAGCCTAAACCCTAACTCTAACCCTAACCCTAACCCTAAACACTAACCCTAAAATGTAAACACTAACCCTCCCCTATTCCTAACCCTAACCCTAACCCTATCCCTAAACCCTAACCCTAAAATGTAAACACTAACCCTCCCCTATTCCTAACCCTAACCCTAACCCTAACCCTAAAGCCTAACCTAACCTGATCCCTAACCCTAACACTGTCGCTAAACCTAACTCTGACCCTTACCGTCTCTCCAACCTTAACTCTAACCCTCACCCTGACACTAACCCTGTCCCTAAACCTAAACTTAAGCATCAGACAAAACCTAAACTTACTATAACCCTAACACTAAACCTAACCTTGTCTCAAACCCGAAACGTGTACCTAACCCTAACACTAACCTTAACCCTAACACTAAACCCGAAACCCTAACACTAACCCTAACCCCAAACCTAAACCCTAAACCCAAACCCTAACCCTAACGCTAACCCTAACCATAAACACTAAACCCTAACCCTAACCCTAACCCTAAACCCTAAACCCTAACACTAACCCTAACCTTAAAGCCTAAACCCTAACTCTAACCCTAACCCTAACCCTAAACCCTAAACCCTAACCTTAACCCTAATCCTAAACCTAAACCGTAACCCTAACCCTAACACTATCCCTAATACCTAACCCTAACCCTAACCCTAACCCTAACCCTAACCCTAACCCTAACCCTAACCCTAACCCTAACACTAACCCTAACCCTAACCCTAAACTTAACCCTAACCCTAACGCTAACCCTAACCATAAACACTAAACCCTAAACCTAACCCTAACCCTAACCCTAACCCTAAACCCTAAACCCTAACACTAACCCTAACACTAAAGCCTAAACCCTAACCTTAACCCTAACCCTAAACCTAAACCGTAACCCTAACCCTAACCCTATCCCTAAAACCTAACCCTAACCCTAACCCTAACCCTAACCCTAAACCCTAACCTAACCTGATCCCTAACCCTAACACTGTCGCTAAACCTAACTCTGACCCTTACCGTCTCTCCAACCTTAACTCTAACCCTCACCCTGTCACTAACCCTGTCCCTAAACCTAAACTTAAGCATCAGACAAAACCTAAACTTAATATTACCCTAACAGTAAACCTAACCATGTCCCAAACCCTAATCCTGCCCCTAACCCTAACCCTAACCCTAACCATAACCCTAACCCTAAATCCTAAACCCTAACCCTAACCCTAACCCTAAACCCTAACTCTAACCCTAACCCTAACCTAACCGTAACCCTAACCCTAACACTGTCGCTAAACCTAACTCTGACCCTTACCGTCTCTCTATCTTTAACTCTAACCCTCACCCTGTAACTAACCCTGTCCCTAAACCTAACCTTAACCATCAGCCAAAACCTAAACTTAACTATAACCCTAACACTAAACCTAACCATGTCTCAAACCCGAAACGTGTACCTAACCCTAACCCTAACCTTAACCCTAACACTAAACCCGAAACCCTAACACTAACCCTAACCCTAAACCTAAACCCTAAACCCAAACCCTAACCCTAACGCTAACCATAACCATAAACACTAAACCCTAAACCTAACCCTAACCCTAACCCTAACCCTAAACCCTAAATCCTAACACTAACCCTAACCCTAAAGACTAAACCCTAACTCTAACCCTAACCCTAACCCTAAACCCTAAACCCTAACCTTAACCCTAACCCTAAATCTAAACCGTAACCCTAACCCTAACCCTATCCCTAAAACCTAACCCTAACCCTAACCATTCCCCTAACCCTAACCTAAGCCTAACCCTAACCCTAACACTGTGGCTAAACCTAACTCTGACACTTACCGTCTCTCTATCTTTAACTGTAACCCTCAACCTGTCACTAACCCTGTCCCTAAATCTAAACTTAAGCATCAGACAAAACCTAAACTTAATATAACCCTAACACTAAACCTAAC
>CM063089.1:112624779-112659779 GCA_031876335.1 Hipposideros larvatus | reverse complement strand
CTAACTCTAACCCTAAACCTAACCCTAACCCCTAAATCCTAACCTTAACCCTAGTCCTAAACCTAAACCGTAACCCTAACCCTAACCCTATCCCTAATACCTAACCCTAACCCTAACCCTAACCCTAACCCTAACTCTAACCCTAACCCTAACCTAACCGTAACCCTAACCCTAACATTGTCGCTAAACCTAACTCTGACCCTTACCGTCTCTCTATCTTTAACTCTAACCCTCACCCTGTAACTAACCCTGTCCCTAAACCTAACCTTAACCATCAGCCAAAACCTACACTTAACTATAACCCTAACACTAAACCTAACCATGTCTCAAACCCGAAACGTGTACCTAACCCTAACCCTAACCGTAACCCTAACACTAAACCCGAAACCCTAACACTAACCCTAACCCTAAACCTAAACCCTAAACCCAAACCCTAACCCTAACGCTAACCCTAACCATAAACATTAAACCCTAACCCTAACCCTAACCCTAACCCTAACCCTAACCCTAACCCTAAACCCTAAACCCTAACACTAACCCTAACCCTAAAGCCTAAACCCTAACACTAACCCTAACCCTAACCCTAAACCCTAAACCCTAACCTTAACCCTAACCCTAAACCTAAACCGTAACCCTAACCCTAACCCTATCCCTAAAACCTAACCCTAACCCTAACCCTAACACTAACTCTAACCCTAACCCTAACCCTAACCCTATCCCTAAACCCTAACCCTAAAATGTAAACACTAACCCTCCCCTATTCCTAACCCTAACCCTAACCCTAACCCTAAACCCTAACCTAACCTGATCCCTAACCCTAACACTGTCGCTAAACCTAACTCTGACCCTTACCGTCTCTCCAACCTTAACTCTAACCCTCACCCTGTCACTAACCCTGTCCCTAAACCTAAACTTAAGCATCAGACAAAACCTAAACTAAATATAACCCTAACAGTAAACCTAACCATGTACCAAACCCTAATCCTGTCCCTAACTCTAAACCTAATGCTAACCCTAACCCTAACCCTAACCCTAAACCCTAAACCCTAACCTTAACCCTAACCCTAAACCTAAACCGTAATCCTAAACCTAACCCTATCCCTGAAACCTAACCCTAACCCTAACCCTAACCTAACCCTAAACCTAACCCTAACCCTGTCGCTAAACCTAACTCTGTACCTTACCGTCTCTCTAACTTTAACTCTAACCCTCACCCTGTAACTAACCCTGTCCCTAAACCTAACCTTCACCATCAGCCAAAACCTAAACTTAACCATAACCCTAACACTAAACCTAAACATGTCTCAAACCCGAATCGTGTACCTAACCCTAACCCTAACCCTAACCCTAACCCTAACCCTAACACTAACCCTAACCCTAAACCTAAACACTAAACCCAAACCCTAACCCTAACGCTAACCCTAACCATAAACACTAAACCCTAACACTAACCCTAACCCTAACACTAAACCCTAAACCCTAACACTAACCCTAACACTAAAGCCTAAAACCTAACTCTAACACTAACCCTAACCATAAACCATAAACCCTAACCTTAACCCTAACCCTAAACCTAAACCGTAACCCTAACCCTAACCCTATCCCTAAAACCTAACCCTAACCCTAACCCTAACCCTAACACTCAACCTGTAACTAACCCTGTCCCTAAACCTAACCTTAACCATCAGCCAAAACCTAAACTTAACCATAACCCTAACACTAAACCTAAACGTGTCTCAAACCCGAATCGTGTACCTAACCCTAACCCTAAACCTAAACCGTAACCCTTAAATGTAAACACTAACCCTCCCTATTCCTAACCCTAACCCTAACGCTAACCCTAAACCCTAACCTAACCGTAACCCTAACCCTAACACTGTCGCTAAACCTAACTCTGACCCTTACCGTCTCTCTATCTTTAAATCTATCCCTCACCTTGTAACTAACCCTGTCCCTAAACCTAACCTTAACCATCAGCCAAAACCTACACTTAACTATAACCCTAACACTAAACCTAACCATGTCTCAAACCCGAAACGTGTACCTAACCCTAACCCTAACCGTAAGCCTAACACTAAACCCGAAACCCTAACACTAACCCTAACCCTAAACCTATACCCTAAACCCAAAACCGAACCCTAACGCTAACCCTAACCAAAAACACTAAACCCTAACCCTAACCCTAACCCTAATCCTAACCCTAAACCCTAAACCCTAACACTAACCCTAACCCTAAAGCCTAAACCCTAACACTAACCCTAACCCTAACCCTAAAGCCTAAACCCTAACCTTAACCCTAACCCTAAACCTAAACCGTAACCCTAACCCTAACCCTATCCCTAAAACCTAACCCTAACCCTAACCCTAACCCTAACTCTAACCCTAACCCTAAGCCTAACCCTATCCCTAAACCCTAACCCTAAAATGTAAACACTAACCCTCCCCTATTCCTAACCCTAACCCTAACCCTAACCCTAAACCCTAACCTAACCTGATCCCTAACCCTAACACTGTCGCTAAACCTAACTCTGACCCTTACCGTCTCTCCAACCTTAACTCTAACCCTCACCCTGTCACTAACCCTGTCCCTAAACCTAAACTTAAGCATCAGACAAAACCTAAACTTAATATAACCCTAACAGTAAACCTAACCATGTCCCAAACCCTAATCCTGTCCCTAACCCTAAACCTAATGCTAACCCTAACCCTAACCCTAACCCTAAACCCTAAACCCTAACCTTAACCCTAACCCTAAACATAAACCGTAACCCTAACCCTAACCCTATCCCTAAAACCTAACCCTAACCCTAACCCTAACCTAACCCTAACCCTAACCCTAACACTGTCACTAAACCTAACTCTGTACCTTACCGTCTCTCTAACTTTAACTCTAACCCTCACCCTGTAACTAACCCTGTCCCTAAACCTAACCTTCACCATCAGCCAAAACCTAAACTTAACCATAACCCTAACACTAAACCTAAACATGTCTCAAACCCGAATCGTGTACCTAACCCTAACCCTAACCCTAACCCTAACCCTAACCCTAACACTAACCCTAACCCTAAACCTAAACACTAAACCCAAACCCTAACCCTAACGCTAACCCTAACCATAAACACTAAACCCTAACACTAACCCTAACCCTAACACTAAACCCTAAACCCTAACACTAACCCTAACACTAAAGCCTAAAACCTAACTCTAACACTAACCCTAACCATAAACCATAAACCCTAACCTTAACACTAACCCTAAACCTAAACCGTAACCCTAACCCTAACCCTATCCCTAAAACCTAACCCTAACCCTAACCCTAACCCTAACACTCAACCTGTAACTAACCCTGTCCCTAAACCTAACCTTAACCATCAGCCAAAACCTAAACTTAACCATAACCCTAACACTAAACCTAAACGTGTCTCAAACCCGAATCGTGTACCTAACACTAACCCTAAACTTAACCTTAACCCTAAACCCGAAACCCTAACCCTAACCCTATCCCTAAAACCTAACCCTAACCCTAACCCTAACCCTAACCCTAACTCTAACCCTAACCCTAACCCTAACCCTAAACCTAAACCGTAACCCTTAAATGTAAACACTAACCCTCCCTATTCCTAACCCTAACCCTAACGCTAACCCTAAACCCTAACCTAACCTGATCCCTAACCCTAACACTGTAGCTAAACCTAACTCTGACCCTTACCGTCTCTCCAACCTTAACTCTAACTCTCACCCTGTCACTAACCCTGTCCCTAAACCTAAACTTAAGCATCAGACAAAACCTAAACTTAAGATAACCCTAACAGTAAACCTAACCATGTCCCAAACCCTAATCCTGCCCCTAACCCTAACCCTAACCCTAACCATAACCCTAACCCTAAATCCTAAACCCTAACCCTAACCCTAACCCTAAACCCTAACTCTAACCCTAACCCTAACCTAACCGTAACCCTAACCCTAACACTGTCGCTAAACCTAACTCTGACCCTTACCGTCTCTCTATCTTTAAATCTATCCCTCACCTTGTAACTAACCCTGTCCCTAAACCTAACCTTAACCATCAGCCAAAACCTACACTTAACTATAACCCTAACACTAAACCTAACCATGTCTCAAACCCGAAACGTGTACCTAACCCTAACCCTAACCGTAACCCTAACACTAAACCCGAAACCCTAACACTAACCCTAACCCTAAACCTATACCCTAAACCCAAAACCGAACCCTAACGCTAACCCTAACCAAAAACACTAAACCCTAACCCTAACCCTAACCCTAATCCTAACCCTAAACCCTAAACCCTAACACTAACCCTAACCCTAAAGCCTAAACCCTAACACTAACCCTAACCCTAACCCTAAACCCTAAACCCTAACCTTAACCCTAACCCTAAACCTAAACCGTAACCCTAACCCTAACCCTATCCCTAAAACCTAACCCTAACCCTAACCCTAACCCTAACTCTAACCCTAACCCTAACCCTAACCCTATCCCTAAACCCTAACCCTAAAATGTAAACACTAACCCTCCCCTATTCCTAACCCTAACCCTAACCCTAACCCTAAACCCTAACCTAACCTGATCCCTAACCCTAACACTGTCGCTAAACCTAACTCTGACCCTTACCGTCTCTCCAACCTTAACTCTAACCCTCACCCTGTCACTAACCCTGTCCCTAAACCTAAACTTAAGCATCAGACAAAACCTAAACTTAATATAACCCTAACAGTAAACCTAACCATGTCCCAAACCCTAATCCTGTCCCTAACCCTAAACCTAATGCTAACCCTAACCCTAACCCTAACCCTAAACCCTAAACCCTAACCTTAACCCTAACCCTAAACATAAACCGTAACCCTAACCCTAACCCTATCCCTAAAACCTAACCCTAACCCTAACCCTAACCTAACCCTAACCCTAACCCTAACACTGTCACTAAACCTAACTCTGTACCTTACCGTCTCTCTAACTTTAACTCTAACCCTCACCCTGTAACTAACCCTGTCCCTAATCCTAACCTTAACCATCAGCCAAAACCTAAACATAACCATAACCCTAACACTAAACCTAAACATGTCCCAAACCCGAATCGTGTACCTAACCCTAACCCTAACCCTAACCCTAACCCTAACCCTAACACTAACCCTAACCCTAAACCTAAACACTAAACCCAAACCCTAAACCTAACGCTAACCCTAACCATAAACACTAAACCCTAACACTAACCCTAACCCTAACACTAAACCCTAAACCCTAACACTAACCCTAACACTAAAGCCTAAACCCTAACTCTAACCCTAACCCTAACCCTAAACACTAAACCCTAACCTTAACCCTAACCCTAAACCTAAACCGTAACCCTAACCCTAACCCTATCCCTAAAACCTAACCCTAACCCTAACCCTAACTCTAACCCTAACCCTAACCCTAACCCTATCCCTAACCCATTTCCCTAAACCCTAACCCTAAAATGTAAACACTAACCCTCCCCTATTCCTAACCCTAACCCTAACGCTAACCCTAAACCGTAACCTAAACTGATCCCTAACCCTAACAATGTCGCTAAACCTAACTCTGACCCTTACCGTCTCTCCAACCTTAACTCTAACCCTCACCCTGTCACTAACCCTGTCCCTAAATCTAAACTTAAGCATCAGACAAAACCTAAACTTAATATAACCCTAACACTAAACCTAACCATGTCTCAAACCCGAAACGTGTACCTAACCCTAACACTAACCTTAACCCTAACACTAAACCCGAAACCCTAACAATAACCCTAACCGTAACCTAAACCCTAAACCCAAACCCTAACCCTAAAGCTAACCCTAACCTTAAACACTAAACCCTAACCCTAACCCTAACCCTAACCCTAACCCTAAACCCTAAACCCTAACACTATCCCTAACCCTAAAGCCTAAACCCTAACTCTAACCCTAAACCTAACCCTAAACCATAAACCCTAACCTTAACCCTAATCCTAAACCTAAACCGTAACCCTAACCCTAACACTATCCCTAATACCTAACCCTAACCCTAACCCTAACCCTAACCCTAACTCTAACCCTAACCCTAACCTAACCGTAACCCTAACCCTAACACTGTCGCTAAACCTAACTCTGAGCCTTACCGTCTCTCTATCTTTAACTCTAACCCTCACCCTGTAACTATCACTGTCCCTAAACCTAACCTTAACCATCAGCCAAAACCTAAACTTAACTATAACCCTAACACTAAACCTAACCATGTCTCAAACCCGAAACGTGTACCTAACACTAACCCTAACCATAACACTAACACTAAACCCGAAACCCTAACACTAACCCTAACCCTAAACCTAAACCCTAAACCCAAACCCAAACCCTAACGCTAACCCTAACCATAAACACTAAACCCTAACCCTAACCCTAACCCTAACCCTAACCCTAAACCCTAAACCCTAACACTAACCCTAACCCTAAAGCCTAAACCCTAACACTAACCCTAACCCTAACCCTAAACCCTAAACCCTAACCTTAACCCTAACCCTAAACCTAAACCGTAACCCTAACCCTAACCCTATCCCTAAAACCTAACCCTAACCCTAACCCTAACCCTAACTCTAACCCTAACCCTAACCCTAACCCTATCCCTAAACCCTAACCCTAAAATGTAAACACTAACCCTCCCCTATTCCTAACCCTAACCCTAACCCTAACCCTAAACCCTATCCTAACATGATCCCTAACCCTAACACTGTCGCTAAACCTAACTCTGACCCTTACCGTCTCTCCAACCTTAACTCTAACCCTCACCCTGTCACTAACCCTGTCCCTAAACCTAAACTTAAGCATCAGACAAAACCTAAACTTAATATAACCCTAACAGTAAACCTAACCATGTCCCAAACCCTAATCCTGTCCCTAACCCTAAACCTAATGCTAACCCTAACCCTAACACTAACCCTAAACCCTAAACCCTAACCTTAACCCTAACCCTAAACCTAAACCGTAACCCTAACCCTAACCCTATCCCTAAAACCTAACCCTAACCCTAATCCTAACCCTAACCCTAACCTAACCCTAACCCTAACCCTAACACTGTCGCTAAACCTAACTCTGTACCTTACCGTCTCTCTAACTTTAACTCTAACCCTCACCCTGTAACTAACCCTGTCCCTAAACCTAACCTTAACCATCAGCCAAAACCTAAACTTAACTATAACCCTAACACTAAACCTAACCATGTCTCAAATCCGAAACATGTACCTAACCCTAACCCTAACCTTAACCCTAACCCTAACGCTAACCCTAACCATAAACACTAAACCCTAAACCTAACCCTAACCCTAACCCTAACCCTAAACCCTAAACCCTAACACTAAACCTAACACTAAAGCCTAAACCCTAACTCTAACCCTAACCCTAACACTTAACCCTAAACCCTAACCTTAACCCTAACCCTAAACCTAAACCGTAACCCTAACCCTAACCCTATCCCTAAAACCTAACCCTAACCCTAACCCTAACGCTAACCCTAAACCCTAACCTAACCTGATCCCTAACCCTAACACTGTCGCTAAACCTAACTCTGACCCTTACCGTCTCTCCAACCTTAACTCTAACCCTCACCCTGTCACTAACCCTGTCCCTAAACCTAAACTTAAGCATCAGACAAAACCTAAACTTAATATAACCCTAACAGTAAACCTAACCATGTCCCAAACCCTAATCCTGTCCCTAACCCTCAACCTAATGCTAACCCTAACCCTAACCCTAACCCTAAAACCTAAATCCTAACCCTAAACCTAAACCGTAACCCTAACCCTAACCCTATCCCTAAAACCTAACCCTAACCCTAACCCTACCCCTAACCCTAACCTAACCCTAACCCTATCCCTAACACTGTCGCTAAACCTAACTCTGACACTTACCGTCTCTCTATCTTTAACTCTAACCCTCACCCTGTAACTAACCCTGTCCCTAAACCTAACCTTAACCATCAGCCAAAACCTAAACTTAACTATAACCCTAACACTAAACCTAACCATGTCTCAAACCCGAATCGTGTACCTAACCCTAACAATAACCTTAACCCTAACACTAAACCCGAAACCCTAACACTAACCCTAACCCTAAACCTAAACCCTAAACCCAAACCCTAACCCTAACGCTAACCCTAACGTTAAACACTAAACCCTAACCCTAACCCTAACCCTAACCCTAAACCCTAAACCCTAACACTATCCCTAACCCTAAAAAATAAACCCTAACTCTAACCCTAAACCTAACCCTAACCCCTAAACCCTAATCTTAACCCTAATCCTAAACCTAAACCGTAACCCTAACCCTAACCCTATCCCTAATACCTAACCCTAACCCTAACCCTAACCCTAACCCTAACTCTAACCCTAACCCTAACCTAACCGTAACCCTAACCCTAACACTGTCGCTAAACCTAACTCTGACCCTTACCGTCTCTCTATCTTTAACTCTAACACTCACCCTGTAACTAACCCTGTCCCTAAACCTAACCTTAACCATCAGCCAAAACCTACACTTAACTATAACCCTAACACTAAACCTAACCATGTCTCAAACCCGAAACGTGTACCTAACCCTAACCCTAACCGTAACCCTAACACTAAACCCGAAACCCTAACACTAACCCTAACCCTAAACCTAAACCCTAAACCCAAAACCGAACCCTAACGCTAACCCTAACCAAAAACACTAAACCCTAACCCTAACCCTAACCCTAATCCTAACCCTAAACCCTAAACCCTAACACTAACCCTAACCCTAAAGCCTAAACCCTAACACTAACCCTAACCCTAACCCTAAACCCTAAACCCTAACCTTAACCCTAACCCTAAACCTAAACCGTAAACCTAACCCTAACCCTATCCCTAAAACCTAACCCTAACCCTAACCCTAACCCTAACTCTAACCCTAACCCTAACCCTAACCCTATCCCTAAACCCTAACCCTAAAATGTAAACACTAACCCTCCCCTATTCCTAACCCTAACCCTAACCCTAACCCTAAACCCTAACCTAACCTGATCCCTAACCCTAACACTGTCGCTAAACCTAACTCTGACCCTTACCGTCTCTCCAACCTTAACTCTAACCCTCACCCTGTCACTAACCCTGTCCCTAAACCTAAACTTAAGCATCAGACAAAACCTAAACTTAATATAACCCTAACAGTAAACCTAACCATGTCCCAAACCCTAATCCTGTCCCTAACCCTAAACCTAATGCTAACCCTAACCCTAACCCTAACCCTAAACCCTAAACCCTAACCTTAACCCTAACCCTAAACATAAACCGTAACCCTAACCCTAACCCTATCCCTAAAACCTAACCCTAACCCTAACCCTAACCTAACCCTAACCCTAACCCTAACACTGTCACTAAACCTAACTCTGTACCTTACCGTCTCTCTAACTTTAACTCTAACCCTCACCCTGTAACTAACCCTGTCCCTAATCCTAACCTTAACCATCAGCCAAAACCTAAACATAACCATAACCCTAACACTAAACCTAAACATGTCCCAAACCCGAATCGTGTACCTAACCCTAACCCTAACCCTAACCCTAACCCTAACCCTAACACTAACCCTAACCCTAAACCTAAACACTAAACCCAAACCCTAAACCTAACGCTAACCCTAACCATAAACACTAAACCCTAACACTAACCCTAACCCTAACACTAAACCCTAAACCCTAACACTAACCCTAACACTAAAGCCTAAACCCTAACTCTAACCCTAACCCTAACCCAAAACACTAAACCCTAACCTTAACCCTAACCCTAAACCTAAACCGTAACCCTAACCCTAACCCTATCCCTAAAACCTAACCCTAACCCTAACCCTAACTCTAACTCTAACCCTAACCCTAACCCTATCCCTAACCCTATCCCTAAACCCTAACCCTAAAATGTAAACACTAACCCTCCCCTATTCCTAACCCTAACCCTAACGCTAACCCTAAACCGTAACCTAACCTGATCCCTAACCCTAACAATGTCGCTAAACCTAACTCTGACCCTTACCGTCTCTCCAACCTTAACTCTAACCCTCACCCTGTCACTAACCCTGTCCCTAAATCTAAACTTAAGCATCAGACAAAACCTAAACTTAATATAACCCTAACACTAAACCTAACCATGTCTCAAACCCGAAACGTGTACCTAACCCTAACACTAACCTTAACCCTAACACTAAACCCGAAACCCTAACAATAACCCTAACCCTAAACCTAAACCCTAAACCCAAACCCTAACCCTAACGCTAACCCTAACCTTAAACACTAAACCCTAACCCTAACCCTAACCCTAACCCTAATCCTAAACCCTAAACCCTAACACTATCCCTAACCCTAAAGCCTAAACCCTAACTCTAACCCTAAACCTAACCCTAAACCCTAAACCCTAACCTTAACCCTAATCCTAAACCTAAACCGTAACCCTAACCCTAACACTATCCCTAATACCTAACCCTAACCCTAACCCTAACCCTAACTCTAACCCTAACCCTAACCTAACCCTAACCCTAACCCTAACACTGTCGCTAAACCTAACTCTGACCCTTACCGTCTCTCTATCTTTAACTCTAACCCTCACCCTGTAACTAACACTGTCCCTAAACCTAACCTTAACCATCAGCCAAAACCTAAACTTAACTATAACCCTAACACTAAACCTAACCATGTCTCAAACCCGAAACGTGTACCTAACCCTAACCCTAACCATAACCCTAACACTAAACCCGAAACCCTAACACTAACCCTAACCCTAAACCTAAACCCTAAACCCAAACCCTAACCCTAACGCTAACCCTAACCATAAACACTAAACCCTAACCCTAACCCTAACCCTAACCCTAAACCCTAAACCCTAACACTAACCCTAACCCTAAAGCCTAAACCCTAACACTAACCCTAACCCTAACCCTAAACCCTAAACCCTAACCTTAACCCTAACCCTAAACCTAAACCGTAACCCTAACCCTAACCCTATCCCTAAAACCTAACCCTAACCCTAACCCTAACCCTAACTCTAACCCTAACACTAACCCTATCCCTAAAACCTAACCCTAAAATGTAAACACTAACCCTCCCCTATTCCTAACCCTAACCTTAACCCTAACCCTAAACCCTATCCTAACATGATCCCTAACCCTAACACTGTCGTTAAACCTAACTCTGACCCTTACCGTCTCTCCAACCTTAACTCTAACCCTCACCCTGTCACTAACCCTTTCCCTAAACCTAAACTTAAGCATCAGACAAAACCTAAACTTAATATAACCCTAACAGTAAACCTAACCATGTCCCAAACCCTAATCCTGTCCCTAACCCTAAACCTAATGCTAACCCTAACCCTAACCCTAACCCTAAACCCTAAACCCTAACCTTAACCCTAACCCTAAACCTAAACCGTAACCCTAACCCTAACCCTATCCCTATAACCTAACCCTAACCCTAACCCTAACCCTAACACTAACCTAACCCTAACCCTAACCCTAACACTGTCGCTAAACCTAACTCTGTACCTTACCGTCTCTCTAACTTTAACTCTAACCCTCACCCTGTAACTAACCCTGTCCCTAAACCTAACCTTAACCATCAGCCAAAACCTAAACTTAACTATAACCCTAACACTAAACCTAACCATGTCTCAAATCCGAAACATGTACCTAACCCTAACCCTAACCTTAACCCTAACCCTAACGCTAACCCTAACCATATACACTAAACCCTAAACCTAACCCTAACCCTAACCCTAAACCCTAAACCCTAACACTAACCCTAACCCTAAAGCCTAAACCCTAACTCTAAACCTAACCCTAACCCTAAACCCTAAACCCTAACCTTAACCCTAACCCTAAACCTAAACCGTAACCCTAACCCTAACCCTATCCCTAAAACCTAACCCTAACCCTAACCCTAACCCTAACCCTAACCCTAACCCTAACCCTAACTCTAACCCTAACCCTAACCCTAACCCTATCCCTAAACCCTAACCCTAAAATGTAAACACTAACCCTCCCCTATTCCTAACCCTAACCCTAACCCTAACCCTAAACCCTAACCTAACCTGATCCCTAACCCTAACACTGTCGCTAAACCTAACTCTGACCCTTACCGTTTCTCCAACCTTAACTCTAACCCTCACCCTGTCACTAACCCTGTCCCTAAACCTAAACTTAAGCATCAGACAAAACCTAAACTTAATATTACCCTAACAGTAAACCTAACCATGTCCCAAACCCTAATCCTGTCCCTAACACTAACCCTAACCCTAAACCTAAACACTTAACCCAAATCCTAACCCTAACGCTAACCCTAACCATAAACACTAAACCCTAACCCTAACCCTAACCCTAACCCTAACCCTAAACCCTAAACCCTAACACTAACCCTAACCCTAAAGCCTAAACCCTAACTCTAACCCTAACCCTAACCCTAAACTCTAAACCCTAACCTTAACCCTAACCCTAAACCTAAACCGTAACCCTAACCCTAACCCTATCCCTAAAACCTAACCCTAACCCTAACCCTAACTCTAACCCTAACCCTAACCCTAACCCTATCCCTAAACCCTAACCCTAAAATGTAAACACTAACCCTCCCCTATTCCTAACCCTAACCCTAACCCTAACCCTAAACCCTAACCTAACCTGATCCCTAACCCTAACACTGTCGCTAAACTTAACTCTGACCCTTACCGTCTCTCCAACCTTAACTCTAACCCTCACCCTGTCACTAACCCTGTCCCTAAACCTAAACTTAAGCATCAGACAAAACCTAAACTTAATATAACCCTAGCAGTAAACCTAACCATGTCCCAAACCCTAATCCTGTCCCTAACCCTAAACCTAATGCTAACCCTAACCCTAACCCTAACCCTAAACCCTAAACCCTAACCTTAACCCTAACCCTAAACCTAAACCGTAACCCTAACCCTAACCCTATCGCTAAAACCTAACCCTAACCCTAACCCTACCCCTAACCCTAACCTAACCGTAACCGTAACCCTAACACTGTCGCTAAACCTAACTCTGACCCTTACCGTCTCTCTATCTTTAACTCTAACCCTCACCCTGTAACTAACCCTGTCCCTAAACCTAACCTTAACCATCAGCCAAAACCTAAACTTAACTATAACCCTAACACTAAACCTAACCATGTCTCAAACCCGAATCGTGTACCTAACCCTAACCATAACCTTAACCCTAACACTAAACCCGAAACCCTAACACTAACCCTAACCCTAAACCTAAAACCTAAACCCAAACCCTAACCCTAACGCTAACCCTAACCTTAAACACTAAACCCTAACCCTAACCCTAACCCTAACCCTAACCCTAAACCTTAAACCCTAACACTATCCCTAACCCTAAAGCCTAAACCCTAACTCTAACCCTAACCCTAACCCTAAACCCTAAACCCTAACCTTAACCCTAACCCTAAACCTAAACCGTAACCCTAACCCTAACCCTATCCCTAAAACCTAACCCTAACCCTAACCCTAACCCTAACCCTAACTCTAACCCTAACCGTAACACTAACCCTATCCCTAAACCCTAACCCTAAAATGTAAACACTAACCCTCCCCTATTCCTAACCCTAACCCTAACGCTAACCCTAAACCCTAACCTAACCTGATCCCTAACCCTAACAATGTCGCTAAACCTAACTCTGACCCTTACCGTCTCTACAACCTTAAATCTAACCCTCACCCTGTCTCTAACCCTGTCCCTAAATCTAAACTTAAGCATCAGACAAAAACCAAACTTAATATAACCCTAACACTAAACCTAACCATGTCTCAAACCCGAAACGTGTACCTAACCCTAACACTAACCTTAACCCTAACACTAAACCCGAAACCCTAACAATAACCCTAACCCTAAACCTAAACCCTAAACCCAAACCCTAACCCTAACGCTAACCCTAACCATAAACACTAAACCCTAACCCTAACCCTAACCTTAACCCTAACCCTAAACCCTAAACCCTAACACTAACCCTAACCCTAAAGCCTAAACCCTAACTCTAACCCTAAACCATAAACCCTAACCTTAAACCTAACCCTAACCCTAAACCGTAACCCTAACCCTAACCCTATCCCTAAAACCTAACCCTAACCCTAACCCTAACCCTAACCCTAACACTCAACCTGTAACTAACCCTGTCCCTAAACGTAACCTTAACCATCAGCCAAAACCTAAACTTAACCATAACCCTAACACTAAACCTAAACATGTCTCAAACCCGAATCGTGTACCTAACACTAACCCTAAACTTAACCTTAACCCTAAACCCGAAACCCTAACCCTAACCCTAACCCTAACCCTAACCCTAACCCTAAACCCTAACCTTAACCCTAACCTTAAACCTAAACCGTAACCCTAACCCTAACCCTATCCCTAAAACCTAACCCTAACCCTAACCCTAACCCTAACTCTAACCCTAACCCTAACCCTAACCCTAAACCTAAACCGTAACCCTAAAATGTAAACACTAACCCTCCCTATTCCTAACCCTAACCCTAACGCTAACCCTAAACCCTAACCTAACCTGATCCCTAACCCTAACACTGTCGCTAAACCTAACTCTGACCCTTACCGTCTCTCCAACCTTAACTCTAACTCTCACCCTGTCACTAACCCTGTCCCTAAACCTAAACTTAAGCATCAGACAAAACCTAAACTTAATATAACCCTAACAGTAAACCTAACCATGTCCCAAACCCTAATCCTGCCCCTAACCCTAACCCTAACCCTAACCATAACACTAACCCTAAATCCTAAACCCTAACCCTAACCCTAACCCTAAACCCTAACTCTAACCCTAACCCTAACCTAACCATAACCCTAACCCTAACACTGTCGCTAAACCTAACTCTGACCCTTACCGTCTCTCTATTTTTAACTCTAACCCTCACCCTGTAACTAACCCTGTCCCTAAACCTAACCTTAACCATCAGCCAAAACCTAAACTTAACTATAACCCTAACACTAAACCTAACCGTGTCTCAAACCCGAAACGTGTACCTAACCCTAACCCTAACCTTAACCCTAACTCTAAACCCGAAACCCTAACACTAACCCTAACCCTAAACCTAAACCCTAAACCCAAACCCTAACCCTAACGCTAACCCTAACCATAAACACTAAACCCTAACCCTAACCCTAACCATAACCCTAACCCTAAACCCTAAACCCTAACCCTAACCCTAACCCTAAACCCTAACTCTAAACCTAACCCTAACCTAACCGTAACCCTAACCCTAACATGTCGCTAAACCTAACTCTGACCCTTACCGTCTCTCTATCTTTAAATCTATCCCTCACCTTGTAACTAACCCTGTCCCTAAACCTAACCTTAACCATCAGCCAAAACCTACACTTAACTATAACCCTAACACTAAACCTAACCATGTCTCAAACCCGAAACGTGTACCTAACCCTAACCCTAACCGTAAGCCTAACACTAAACCCGAAACCCTAACACTAACCCTAACCCTAAACCTATACCCTAAACCCAAAACCGAACCCTAACGCTAACCCTAACCAAAAACACTAAACCCTAACCCTAACCCTAACCCTAATCCTAACCATAAACCCTAAACCCTAACACTAACCCTAACCCTAAAGCCTAAACCCTAACACTAACCCTAACCCTAACCCTAAAGCCTAAACCCTAACCTTAACCCTAACCCTAAACCTAAACCGTAACCCTAACCCTAACCCTATCCCTAAAACCTAACCCTAACCCTAACCCTAACCCTAACTCTAACACTAACCCTAAGCCTAACCCTATCCCTAAACCCTAACCCTAAAATGTAAACACTAACCCTCCCCTATTCCTAACCCTAACCCTAACCCTAACCCTAAACCCTAACCTAACCTGACCCCTAACCCTAACACTGTCGCTAAACCTAACTCTGACGCTTACCGTCTCTCCAACCTTAACTCTAACCCTCACCCTGTCACTAACCCTGTCCCTAAACCTAAACTTAAGCATCAGACAAAACCTAAACTAAATATAACCCTAACAGTAAACCTAACCATGTACCAAACCCTAATCCTGTCCCTAACTCTAAACCTAATGCTAACCCTAACCCTAACCCTAACCCTAAACCCTAAACCCTAACCTTAACCCTAACCCTAAACCTAAACCGTAATCCTAAACCTAACCCTATCCCTGAAACCTAACCCTAACCCTAACCCTAACCTAACCCTAAACCTAACCCTAACCCTGTCGATAAACCTAACTCTGTACCTTACCGTCTCTCTAACTTTAACTCTAACCCTCACCCTGTAACTAACCCTGTCCCTAAACCTAACCTTCACCATCAGCCAAAACCTAAACTTAACCATAACCCTAACACTAAACCTAAACATGTCTCAAACCCGAATCGTGTATCTAACCCTAACCCTAACCCTAACCCTAACCCTAACCCTAACACTAACCCTAACCCTAAACCTAAACACTAAACCCAAACCCTAACCCTAACGCTAACCCTAACCATAAACACTAAACCCTAACACTAACCCTAACCCTAACACTAAACCCTAAACCCTAACACTAACCCTAACACTAAAGCCTAAAACCTAACTCTAACACTAACCCTAACCATAAACCATAAACCCTAACCTTAACCCTAACCCTAAACCTAAACCGTAACCCTAACCCTAACCCTATCCCTAAAACCTAACCCTAACCCTAACCCTAACCCTAACACTCAACCTGTAACTAACCCTGTCCCTAAACCTAACCTTAACCATCAGCCAAAACCTAAACTTAACCATAACCCTAACACTAAACCTAAACGTGTCTCAAACCCGAATCGTGTACCTAACCCTAACCCTAAACCTAAACCGTAACCCTTAAATGTAAACACTAACCCTCCCTATTCCTAACCCTAACCCTAACGCTAACCCTAAACCCTAACCTAACCTGATCCCTAACCCTAACACTGTAGCTAAACCTAACTCTGACCCTTACCGTCTCTCCAACCTTAACTCTAACTCTCACCCTGTCACTAACCCTGTCCCTAAACCTAAACTTAAGCATCAGACAAAACCTAAACTTAAGATAACCCTAACAGTAAACCTAACCATGTCCCAAACCCTAATCCTGCCCCTAACCCTAACCCTAACCCTAACCATAACCCTAACCCTAAATCCTAAACCCTAACCCTAACCCTAACCCTAAACCCTAACTCTAACCCTAACCCTAACCTAACCGTAACCCTAACCCTAACACTGTCGCTAAACCTAACTCTGACCCTTACCGTCTCTCTATCTTTAAATCTATCCCTCACCTTGTAACTAACCCTGTCCCTAAACGTAACCTTAACCATCAGCCAAAACCTACACTTAACTATAACCCTAACACTAAACCTAACCATGTCTCAAACCCGAAACGTGTACCTAACCCTAACCCTAACCGTAACCCTAACACTAAACCCGAAACCCTAACACTAACCCTAACCCTAAACCTATACCCTAAACCCAAAACCGAACCCTAACGCTAACCCTAACCAAAAACACTAAACCCTAACCCTAACCCTAACCCTAATCCTAACCCTAAACCCTAAACCCTAACACTAACCCTAACCCTAAAGCCTAAACCCTAACACTAACCCTAACCCTAACCCTAAACCCTAAACCCTAACCTTAACCCTAACCCTAAACCTAAACCGTAACCCTAACCCTAACCCTATCCCTAAAACCTAACCCTAACCCTAACCCTAACCCTAACTCTAACCCTAACCCTAAGCCTAACCCTATCCCTAAACCCTAACCCTAAAATGTAAACACTAACCCTCCCCTATTCCTAACCCTAACCCTAACCCTAACCCTAAACCCTAACCTAACCTGATCCCTAACCCTAACACTGTCGCTAAACCTAACTCTGACCCTTACCGTCTCTCCAACCTTAACTCTAACCCTCACCCTGTCACTAACCCTGTCCCTAAACCTAAACTTAAGCATCAGACAAAACCTAAACTTAATATAACCCTAACAGTAAACCTAACCATGTCCCAAACCCTAATCCTGTCCCTAACCCTAAACCTAATGCTAACCCTAACCCTAACCCTAACCCTAAACCCTAAACCCTAACCTTAACCCTAACCCTAAACATAAACCGTAACCCTAACCCTAACCCTATCCCTAAAACCTAACCCTAACCCTAACCCTAACCTAACCCTAACCCTAACCCTAACACTGTCACTAAACCTAACTCTGTACCTTACCGTCTCTCTAACTTTAACTCTAACCCTCACCCTGTAACTAACCCTGTCCCTAAACCTAACCTTCACCATCAGCCAAAACCTAAACTTAACCATAACCCTAACACTAAACCTAAACATGTCTCAAACCCGAATCGTGTACCTAACCCTAACCCTAACCCTAACCCTAACCCTAACCCTAACACTAACCCTAACCCTAAACCTAAACACTAAACCCAAACCCTAACCCTAACGCTAACCCTAACCATAAACACTAAACCCTAACACTAACCCTAACCCTAACACTAAACCCTAAACCCTAACACTAACCCTAACACTAAAGCCTAAAACCTAACTCTAACACTAACCCTAACCATAAACCATAAACCCTAACCTTAACACTAACCCTAAACCTAAACCGTAACCCTAACCCTAACCCTATCCCTAAAACCTAACCCTAACCCTAACCCTAACCCTAACACTCAACCTGTAACTAACCCTGTCCCTAAACCTAACCTTAACCATCAGCCAAAACCTAAACTTAACCATAACCCTAACACTAAACCTAAACGTGTCTCAAACCCGAATCGTGTACCTAACACTAACCCTAAACTTAACCTTAACCCTAAACCCGAAACCCTAACCCTAACACTATCCCTAAAACCTAACCCTAACCCTAACCCTAACCCTAACCCTAACTCTAACCCTAACCCTAACCCTAACCCTAAACCTAAACCGTAACCCTTAAATGTAAACACTAACCCTCCCTATTCCTAACCCTAACCCTAACGCTAACCCTAAACCCTAACCTAACCTGATCCCTAACCCTAACACTGTAGCTAAACCTAACTCTGACCCTTACCGTCTCTCCAACCTTAACTCTAACTCTCACCCTGTCACTAACCCTGTCCCTAAACCTAAACTTAAGCATCAGACAAAACCTAAACTTAAGATAACCCTAACAGTAAACCTAACCATGTCCCAAACCCTAATCCTGCCCCTAACCCTAACCCTAACCCTAACCATAACCCTAACCCTAAATCCTAAACCCTAACCCTAACCCTAACCCTAAACCCTAACTCTAACCCTAACCCTAACCTAACCGTAACCCTAACCCTAACACTGTCGCTAAACCTAACTCTGACCCTTACCGTCTCTCTATCTTTAAATCTATCCCTCACCTTGTAACTAACCCTGTCCCTAAACCTAACCTTAACCATCAGCCAAAACCTACACTTAACTATAACCCTAACACTAAACCTAACCATGTCTCAAACCCGAAACGTGTACCTAACCCTAACCCTAACCGTAACCCTAACACTAAACCCGAAACCCTAACACTAACCCTAACCCTAAACCTATACCCTAAACCCAAAACCGAACCCTAACGCTAACCCTAACCAAAAACACTAAACCCTAACCCTAACCCTAACCCTAATCCTAACCCTAAACCCTAAACCCTAACACTAACCCTAACCCTAAAGCCTAAACCCTAACACTAACCCTAACCCTAACCCTAAACCCTAAACCCTAACCTTAACCCTAACCCTAAACCTAAACCGTAACCCTAACCCTAACCCTATCCCTAAAACCTAACCCTAACCCTAACCCTAACCCTAACTCTAACCCTAACCCTAAGCCTAACCCTATCCCTAAACCCTAACCCTAAAATGTAAACACTAACCCTCCCCTATTCCTAACCCTAACCCTAACCCTAACCCTAAACCCTAACCTAACCTGATCCCTAACCCTAACACTGTCGCTAAACCTAACTCTGACCCTTACCGTCTCTCCAACCATAACTCTAACCCTCACCCTGTCACTAACCCTGTCCCTAAACCTAAACTTAAGCATCAGACAAAACCTAAACTTAATATAACCCTAACAGTAAACCTAACCATGTCCCAAACCCTAATCCTGTCCCTAACCCTAAACCTAATGCTAACCCTAACCCTAACCCTAACCCTAAACCCTAAACCCTAACCTTAACCCTAACCCTAAACATAAACCGTAACCCTAACCCTAACCCTATCCCTAAAACCTAACCCTAACCCTAACCCTAACCTAACCCTAACCCTAACCCTAACACTGTCACTAAACCTAACTCTGTACCTTACCGTCTCTCTAACTTTAACTCTAACCCTCACCCTGTAACTAACCCTGTCCCTAATCCTAACCTTAACCATCAGCCAAAACCTAAACATAACCATAACCCTAACACTAAACCTAAACATGTCCCAAACCCGAATCGTGTACCTAACCCTAACCCTAACCCTAACCCTAACCCTAACCCTAACACTAACCCTAACCCTAAACCTAAACACTAAACCCAAACCCTAAACCTAACGCTAACCCTAACCATAAACACTAAACCCTAACACTAACCCTAACCCTAACACTAAACCCTAAACCCTAACACTAACCCTAACACTAAAGCCTAAACCCTAACTCTAACCCTAACCCTAACCCTAAACACTAAACCCTAACCTTAACCCTAACCCTAAACCTAAACCGTAACCCTAACCCTAACCCTATCCCTAAAACCTAACCCTAACCCTAACCCTAACTCTAACCCTAACCCTAACCCTAACCCTATCCCTAACCCTATCCCTAAACCCTAACCCTAAAATGTAAACACTAACCCTCCCCTATTCCTAACCCTAACCCTAACGCTAACCCTAAACCGTAACCTAAACTGATCCCTAACCCTAACAATGTCGCTAAACCTAACTCTGACCCTTACCGTCTCTCCAAACTTAACTCTAACCCTCACCCTGTCACTAACCCTGTCCCTAAATCTAAACTTAAGCATCAGACAAAACCTAAACTTAATATAACCCTAACACTAAACCTAACCATGTCTCAAACCCGAAACGTGTACCTAACCCTAACACTAACCTTAACCCTAACACTAAACCCGAAACCCTAACAATAACCCTAACCGTAACCTAAACCCTAAACCCAAACCCTAACCCTAACGCTAACCCTAACCTTAAACACTAAACCCTAACCCTAACCCTAACCCTAACCCTAACCCTAAACCCTAAACCCTAACACTATCCCTAACCCTAAAGCCTAAACCCTAACTCTAACCCTAAACCTAACCCTAAACCATAAACCCTAACCTTAACCCTAATCCTAAACCTAAACCGTAACCCTAACCCTAACACTATCCCTAATACCTAACCCTAACCCTAACCCTAACCCTAACCCTAACCCTAACTCTAACCCTAACCCTAACCTAACCGTAACCCTAACCCTAACACTGTCGCTAAACCTAACTCTGACCCTTACCGTCTCTCTATCTTTAACTCTAACCCTCACCCTGTAACTATCACTGTCCCTAAACCTAACCTTAACCATCAGCCAAAACCTAAACTTAACTATAACCCTAACACTAAACCTAACCATGTCTCAAACCCGAAACGTGTACCTAACCCTAACCCTAACCATAACACTAACACTAAACCCGAAACCCTAACACTAACCCTAACCCTAAACCTAAACCCTAAACCCAAACCCAAACCCTAACGCTAACCCTAACCATAAACACTAAACCCTAACCCTAACCCTAACCCTAACCCTAAGCCTAAACCCTAAACCCTAACACTAACCCTAACCCTAAAGCCTAAACCCTAACACTAACCCTAACCCTAACCCTAAACCCTAAACCCTAACCTTAACCCTAACCCTAAACCTAAACCGTAACCCTAACCCTAACCCTATCCCTAAAACCTAACCCTAACCCTAACCCTAACCCTAACTCTAACCCTAACCCTAACCCTAACCCTAACCCTAAACCCTAAACCCTAACCTTAACCCTAACCCTAAACCTAAACCGTAACCCTAACCCTAACCCTATCCCTAAAACCTAACCCTAACCCTAACCCTAACCCTAATCCTAACCCTAACCCTAACCTAACCCTAACCCTAACCCTAACACTGTCGCTAAACCTAACTCTGTACCTTACCGTCTCTCTAACTTTAACTCTAACCCTCACCCTGTAACTAACCCTGTCCCTAAACCTAACCTTAACCATCAGCCAAAACCTAAACTTAACTATAACCCTAACACTAAACCTAACCATGTCTCAAATCCGAAACATGTACCTAACCCTAACCCTAACCTTAACCCTAACCCTAACGCTAACCCTAACCATAAACACTAAACCCTAAACCTAACCCTAACCCTAACCCTAACCCTAAACCCTAAACCCTAACACTAAACCTAACACTAAAGCCTAAACCCTAACTCTAACCCTAACCCTAACACTTAACCCTAAACCCTAACCTTAACCCTAACCCTAAACCTAAACCGTAACCCTAACCCTAACCCTATCCCTAAAACCTAACCCTAACCCTAACCCTAACCCTAACCCTAAACCCTAACCTAACCTGATCCCTAACCCTAACACTGTCGCTAAACCTAACTCTGACCCTTACCGTCTCTCCAACCTTAACTCTAACCCTCACCCTGTCACTAACCCTGTCCCTAAACCTAAACTTAAGCATCAGACAAAACCTAAACTTAATATAACCCTAACAGTAAACCTAACCATGTCCCAAACCCTAATCCTGTCCCTAACCCTCAACCTAATGCTAACCCTAACCCTAACCCTAACCCTAAAACCTAAATCCTAACCCTAAACCTAAACCGTAACCCTAACCCTAACCCTATCCCTAAAACCTAACCGTAACCCTAACCCTACCCCTAACCCTAACCTAACCCTAACCCTATCCCTAACACTGTCGCTAAACCTAACTCTGACACTTACCGTCTCTCTATCTTTAACTCTAACCCTCACCCTGTAACTAACCCTGTCCCTAAACCTAACCTTAACCATCAGCCAAAACCTAAACTTAACTATAACCCTAACACTAAACCTAACCATGTCTCAAACCCGAATCGTGTACCTAACCCTAACAATAACCTTAACCCTAACACTAAACCCGAAACCCTAACACTAACCCTAACCCTAAACCTAAACCCTAAACCCAAACCCTAACCCTAACGCTAACCCTAACGTTAAACACTAAACCCTAACCCTAACCCTAACCCTAACCCTAAACCCTAAACCCTAACACTATCCCTAACCCTAAAAAATAAACCCTAACTCTAACCCTAAACCTAACCCTAACCCCTAAACCCTAATCTTAACCCTAATCCTAAACCTAAACCGTAACCCTAACCCTAACCCTATCCCTAATACCTAACCCTAACCCTAACCCTAACCCTAACCCTAACTCTAACCCTAACCCTAACCTAACCGTAACCCTAACCCTAACACTGTCGCTAAACCTAACTCTGACCCTTACCGTCTCTCTATCTTTAACTCTAACACTCACCCTGTAACTAACCCTGTCCCTAAACCTAACCTTAACCATCAGCCAAAACCTACACTTAACTATAACCCTAACACTAAACCTAACCATGTCTCAAACCCGAAACGTGTACCTAACCCTAACCTTAACCGTAACCCTAACACTAAACCCGAAACCCTAACACTAACCCTAACCCTAAACCTAAACCCTAAACCCAAAACCGAACCCTAACGCTAACCCTAACCAAAAACACTAAACCCTAACCCTAACCCTAACCCTAATCCTAACCCTAAACCCTAAACCCTAACACTAACCCTAACCCTAAAGCCTAAACCCTAACACTAACCCTAACCCTAACCCTAAACCCTAAACCCTAACCTTAACCCTAACCCTAAACCTAAACCGTAAACCTAACCCTAACCCTATCCCTAAAACCTAACCCTAACCCTAACCCTAACCCTAACTCTAACCCTAACCCTAACCCTAACCCTATCCCTAAACCCTAACCCTAAAATGTAAACACTAACCCTCCCCTATTCCTAACCCTAACCCTAACCCTAACCCTAAACCCTAACCTAACCTGATCCCTAACCCTAACACTGTCGCTAAACCTAACTCTGACCCTTACCGTCTCTCCAACCTTAACTCTAACCCTCACCCTGTCACTAACCCTGTCCCTAAACCTAAACTTAAGCATCAGACAAAACCTAAACTTAATATAACCCTAACAGTAAACCTAACCATGTCCCAAACCCTAATCCTGTCCCTAACCCTAAACCTAATGCTAACCCTAACCCTAACCCTAACCCTAAACCCTAAACCCTAACCTTAACCCTAACCCTAAACATAAACCGTAACCCTAACCCTAACCCTATCCCTAAAACCTAACCCTAACCCTAACCCTAACCTAACCCTAACCCTAACCCTAACACTGTCACTAAACCTAACTCTGTACCTTACCGTCTCTCTAACTTTAACTCTAACCCTCACCCTGTAACTAACCCTGTCCCTAATCCTAACCTTAACCATCAGCCAAAACCTAAACATAACCATAACCCTAACACTAAACCTAAACATGTCCCAAACCCGAATCGTGTACCTAACCCTAACCCTAACCCTAACCCTAACCCTAACCCTAACACTAAACCTAACCCTAAACCTAAACACTAAACCCAAACCCTAAACCTAACGCTAACCCTAACCATAAACACTAAACCCTAACACTAACCCTAACCCTAACACTAAACCCTAAACCCTAACACTAACCCTAACACTAAAGCCTAAACCCTAACTCTAACCCTAACCCTAACCCTAAACACTAAACCCTAACCTTAACCCTAACCCTAAACCTAAACCGTAACCCTAACCCTAACCCTATCCCTAAAACCTAACCCTAACCCTAACCCTAACTCTAACTCTAACCCTAACCCTAACCCTATCCCTAACCCTATCCCTAAACCCTAACCCTAAAATGTAAACACTAACCCTCCCCTATTCCTAACCCTAACCCTAACGCTAACCCTAAACCGTAACCTAACCAGATCCCTAACCCTAACAATGTCGCTAAACCTAACTCTGACCCTTACCGTCTCTCCAACCTTAACTCTAACCCTCACCCTGTCACTAACCCTGTCCCTAAATCTAAACTTAAGCATCAGACAAAACCTAAACTTAATATAACCCTAACACTAAACCTAACCATGTCTCAAACCCGAAACGTGTACCTAACCCTAACACTAACCTTAACCCTAACACTAAACCCGAAACCCTAACAATAACCCTAACCCTAAACCTAAACCCTAAACCCAAACCCTAACCCTAACGCTAACCCTAACCTTAAACACTAAACCCTAACCCTAACCCTAACCCTAACCCTAATCCTAAACCCTAAACCCTAACACTATCCCTAACCCTAAAGCCTAAACCCTAACTCTAACCCTAAACCTAACCCTAAACCCTAAACCCTAACCTTAACCCTAATCCTAAACCTAAACCGTAACCCTAACCCTAACACTATCCCTAATACCTAACCCTAACCCTAACCCTAACCCTAACTCTAACCCTAACCCTAACCTAACCCTAACCCTAACCCTAACACTGTCGCTAAACCTAACTCTGACCCTTACCGTCTCTCTATCTTTAACTCTAACCCTCACCCTGTAACTAACACTGTCCCTAAACCTAACCTTAACCATCAGCCAAAACCTAAACTTAACTATAACCCTAACACTAAACCTAACCATGTCTCAAACCCGAAACGTGTACCTAACCCTAACCCTAACCATAACCCTAACACTAAACCCGAAACCCTAACACTAACCCTAACCCTAAACCTAAACCCTAAACCCAAACCCTAACCCTAACGCTAACCCTAACCATAAACACTAAACCCTAACCCTAACCCTAACCCTAACCCTAAACCCTAAACCCTAACACTAACCCTAACCCTAAAGCCTAAACCCTAACACTAACCCTAACCCTAACCCTAAACCCTAAACCCTAACCTTAACCCTAACCCTAAACCTAAACCGTAACCCTAACCCTAACCCTATCCCTAAAACCTAACCCTAAGCCTAACCCTAACCCTAACTCTAACCCTAACCCTAACCCTATCCCTAAAACCTAACCCTAAAATGTAAACACTAACCCTCCCCTATTCCTAACCCTAACCTTAACCCTAACCCTAAACCCTATCCTAACATGATCCCTAACCCTAACACTGTCGCTAAACCTAACTCTGACCCTTACCGTCTCTCCAACCTTAACTCTAACCCTCACCCTGTCACTAACCCTTTCCCTAAACCTAAACTTAAGCATCAGACAAAACCTAAACTTAATATAACCCTAACAGTAAACCTAACCATGTCCCAAACCCTAATCCTGTCCCTAACCCTAAACCTAATGCTAACCCTAACCCTAACCCTAACCCTAAACCCTAAACCCTAACCTTAACCCTAACCCTAAACCTAAACCGTAACCCTAACCCTAACCCTATCCCTATAACCTAACCCTAACCCTAACCCTAACCCTAACCCTAACCTAACCCTAACCCTAACCCTAACACTGTCGCTAAACCTAACTCTGTACCTTACCGTCTCTCTAACTTTAACTCTAACCCTCACCCTGTAACTAACCCTGTCCCTAAACCTAACCTTAACCATCAGCCAAAACCTAAACTTAACTATAACCCTAACACTAAACCTAACCATGTCTCAAATCCGAAACATGTACCTAACCCTAACCCTAACCTTAACCCTAACCCTAACGCTAACCCTAACCATAAACACTAAACCCTAAACCTAACCCTAACCCTAACCCTAACCCTAAACCCTAAACCCTAACACTAACCCTAACACTAAAGCCTAAACCCTAACTCTAACCCTAACCCTAACACTTAACCCTAAACCCTAACCTTAACCCTAACCCTAAACCTAAACCGTAACCCTAAACCTAACCCTATCCCTAAAACCTAACCCTAACCCTAACCCTAACCCTAACCCTAACCCTAACCCTAAACCCTAACCTAACCTGATCCCTAACCCTAACACTGTCGCTAAACCTAACTCTGACCCTTACCGTCTCTCCAACCTTAACTCTAACCCTCACCCTGTCACTAACCCTGTCCCTAAACGTAAACTTAAGCATCAGACAAAACCTAAACTTAATATAACCCTAACAGTAAACCTAACCATGTCCCAAACCCTAATCCTGTCCCTAACCCTCAACCTAATGCTAACCCTAACCCTAACCCTAACCCTAAAACCTAAACCCTAACCTTAACCCTAACCCTAAACCTAAACCGTAACCCTAACCCTAACCCTATCCCTAAAACCTAACCCTAACCCTAACCCAACCCCTAACCCTAACCTAATCCTAACCCTAACCCTAACACTGTCGCTAAACCTAACTCTGACAATTACCGTCTCTCTATCTTTAACTCTAACCCTCACCCTGTAACTAACCCTGTCCCTAAACCTAACCTTAACCATCAGCCAAAACCTAAACTTAACTATAACCCTAACACTAAACCTAACCATGTCTCAAACCCGAATCGTGTACCTAACCCTAACAATAACCTTAACCCTAACACTAAACCCGAAACCCTAACACTAACCCTAACCCTAAACCTAAACCCTAAACCCAAACCCTAACCCTAACGCTAACCCTAACGTTAAACACTAAACCCTAACCCTAACCCTAACCCTAACCCTAACCCTAAACCCTAAACCCTAACACTATCCCTAACCCTAAAAAATAAACCCTAACTCTAACCCTAAACCTAACCCTAACCCCTAAACCCTAACCTTAACCCTAATCCTAAACCTAAACCGTAACCCTAACCCTAACCCTATCCCTAATACCTAACCCTAACCCTAACCCTAACCCTAACCCTAACTCTAACCCTAACCCTAACCTAACCGTAACCCTAACCCTAACACTGTCGCTAAACCTAACTCTGACCCTTACCGTCTCTCTATCTTTAACTCTAACCCTCACCCTGTAACTAACCCTGTCCCTAAACCTAACCTTAACCATCAGCCAAAACCTACACTTAACTATAACCCTAACACTAAACCTAACCATGTCTCAAACCCGAAACGTGTACCTAACCCTAACCCTAACCGTAACCCTAACACTAAACCCGAAACCCTAACACTAACCCTAACCCTAAACCTAAATCCTAAACCCAAACCCTAACCCTAACGCTAACCCTAACCATAAACACTAAACCCTAACCCTAACCCTAACCCTAACCCTAACCCTAAACCCTAAACCCTAACACTAACCCTAACCCTAAAGCCTAAACCCTAACACTAACCCTAACCCTAACCCTAAACCCTAAACCCTAACCTTAACCCTAACCCTAAACCTAAACCGTAACCCTAACCCTAACCCTATCCCTAAAACCTAACCCTAACTCTAACCCTAACCCTAACCCTAACCCTATCCCTAAACCCTAACCCTAAAATGTAAACACTAACCCTCCCCTATTCCTAACCCTAACCCTAACCCTAACCCTAAACCCTAACCTAACCTGATCCCTAACCCTAACACTGTCGCTAAACCTAACTCTGACCCTTACCGTCTCTCCAACCTTAACTCTAACCCTCACCCTGTCACTAACCCTGTCCCTAAACCTAAACTTAAGCATCAGACAAAACCTAAACTAAATATAACCCTAACAGTAAACCTAACCATGTACCAAACCCTAATCCTGTCCCTAACTCTAAACCTAATGTTAACCCTAACCCTAACCCTAACCCTAAACCCTAAACCCTAACCTTAACCCTAACCCTAAACCTAAACCGTAATCCTAACCCTAACCCTATCACTAAAACCTAACCCTAACCCTAACCCTAACCTAACCCTAAACCTAACCCTAACCCTGTCGCTAAACCTAACTCTGTACCTTACCGTCTCTCTAACTTTAACTCTAACCCTCACCCTGTAACTAACCCTGTCCCTAAACCTAACCTTAACCATCAGCCAAAACCTAAACTTAACCATAACCCTAACACTAAACCTAAACATGTCTCAAACCCGAATCGTGTACCTAACCCAAACCCTAACCCTAACGCTAACCCTAACCATAAAACTAAACCCTAACACTAACCCTATCCCTAACACTAAACCCTAAACCCTAACACTAACCCTAACACTAAAGCCTAAAACCTAACTCTAACCCTAACCCTAACCATAAACCCTAAACCCTAACCTTAACCCTAACCCTAAACCTAAACCGTAACCCTAACCCTAACCCTATCCCTAAAACCTAACCTTAACCCTAACCCTAACCCTAACACTCAACCTGTAACTAACCCTGTCCCTAAACCTAACCTTAACAATCAGCCAAAACCTAAACTTAACCATAACCCTAACACTAAACCTAAACGTGTCTCAAACCCGAATCGTGTACCTAACACTAACCCTAAACTTAACCTTAACCCTAAACCCGAACCCCTAACCCTAACCCTAACCATAACCCTAACCCTAAATCCTAAACCCTAACCCTAACCCTAACCCTAAACCCTAACTCTAACCCTAACCCTAACCTAACCGTAACCCTAACCCTAACACTGTCGCTAAACCTAACTCTGACCCTTACCGTCTCTCTATCTTTAAATCTATCCCTCACCTTGTAACTAACCCTGTCCCTAAACCTAAACTTAACCATCAGCCAAAACCTAAACTTAACTATAACCCTAACACTAAACCTAACCATGTCTCAAACCCGAAACGTGTACCTAACCCTAACACTAACCTTAACCCTAACACTAAACCCGAAACCCTAACAATAACCCTAACCCTAAACCTAAACCCTAAACCCAAACCCTAACACTAACGCTAACCCTAACCATAAACACTAAACCCTAACCCTAACCCTAACCTTAACCCTAACCCTAAACCCTAAACCCTAACACTAACCCTAACCCTAAAGCCTAAACCTTAACTCTAACCCTAATCCTAAACCTAAACCATAAACCCTAACCTTAACCCTAACCCTAAACCTAAACCGTAACCCTAACCCTAACACTATCCCTAAAACCTAACCCTAACCCTAACCCTAACCCTAACCCTAACACTCAACCTGTAACTAACCCTGTCCCTAAACCTAACCTTAACCATCAGCCAAATCCTAAACTTAACCATAACCCTAACACTAAACCTAAACATGTCTCAAACCCGAATCGTGTACCTAACACTAACCCTAAACTTAACCTTAACCCTAAACCCGAAACCCTAACCCTAACCCTAACCCTAACCCTATCCCTAAAACCTAACCCTAACCCTAACCCTAACCCTAACCCTAACTCTAACCCTAACACTAACCCTAACCCTAAACCTAAACCGTAACCCTAAAATGTAAACACTAACCCTCCCTATTCTTAACCCTAATCCTAACGCTAACCCTAAACCCTAACCTAACCTGATCCTTAACCCTAACACTGTAGCTAAACCTAACTCTGACCCTTACCGTCTCTCCAACCTTTACTCTAACTTTCAACCTGTCACTAACCCTGTCCCTAAACCTAAACTTAAGCATCAGACAAAACCTAAACTTAATATAACACTAACAGTAAACCTAACCATGTCCCAAACCCTAATCCTGCCCCTAACCCTAACCCTAACCCTAACCATAACCCTAACCCTAAATCCTAAACCCTAACCCTAACCCTAACCCTAAACCCTAACTCTAACCCTAACCCTAACCTAACCGTAACCCTAACCCTAACAAAGTCGCTAAACCTAACTCTGATCCTTACCGTCTCTCTATCTTTAACTCTATCCCTCACCCTGTAACTAACCCTGTCCCTAAACCTAACCTTAACCATCAGCCAAAACCTACACTTAACTATAACCCTAACACTAAACCTAACCATGTCTCAAACCCGAAACGTGTACCTAACCCTAACCCTAAACGTAACCCTAACACTAAGCCCGAAACCCTAACACTAACCCTAACCCTAATCCTAAACCCTAAACCCAAACCCTAACCCTAACGCTAACCCTAACCAAAAACACTAAACCCTAACCCTAACCCTAACCCTAACCCTAACCCTAAACCCTAAACCCTAACACTAACCCTAACCCTAAAGCCTAAACCCTAACACTAACCCTAACCCTAACCCTAAACCCTAAACCCTAACCTTAACCCTAACCCTAAACCTAAACCGTAACCCTAACCCTAACCCTATCCCTAAAACCTAACCCTAACCCTAACCCTAACCCTAACTCTAACCCTAACCCTAACCCTAACCCTATCCCTAAACCCTAACCCTAACCCTAACCCTAAACACTAAACACTAACCTTAACCCTAACCCTAAACCTAAACCGTAACCCTAACCCTAACCCTATCCCTAAAACCTAACCCTAACCCTAACCCTAACTCTAACCATAACCCTAACCCTAACACTATCCCTAAACCCTAACCCTAAAATGTAAACACTAACCCTCCCCTATTCCTAACCCTAACCCTAACCCTAACCCTAAACCCTAACCTAACCTGATCCCTAACCCTAACACTGTCGCTAAACCTAAAACTGACCCTTACCGTCTCTCCAACCTTAACTCTAACCCTCACCCTGTCACTAACCCTGTCCCTAAACCTAAACTTAAGCATCAGACAAAACCTAAACTTAATATAACCCTAACAGTAAACCTAACCATGTCCCAAACCCTAATCCTGTCCCTAACCCTAAACCTAATGCTAACCCTAACCTTAACCCTAACCCTAAACCCTAAACCCTAACCTTAACCCTAACCCTAAACATAAACCGTAACCCTAACCCTAACCCTATCCCTAAAACCTAACCCTAACCCTAACCCTAACCTAACCCTAACCCTAACCCTAACACTGTCACTAAACCTAACTCTGTACCTTACCGTCTCTCTAACTTTAACTGTAACCCTCACCCTGTAACTAACCCTGTCCCTAATCCTAACCTTAACCATCAGCCAAAACCTAAACTTAACCATAACCCTAACACTAAACCTAAACATGTCTCAAACCCGAATCGTGTACCTAACCCTAACCCTAACCCTAACCCTAACCCTAACACTAACCCTAACCCTAAACCTAAACACTAAACCCAAACCCTAACCCTAACGCTAACCCTAACCATAAACACTAAACCCTAACACTAACCCTAACCCTAACACTAAACCCTAAACCCTAACACTAACCCTAACACTAAAGCCTAAACCCTAACTCTAACCCTAACCCTAACCCTAAACACTAAACACTAACCTTAACCCTAACCCTAAACCTAAACCGTAACCCTAACCCTAACCCTATCCCTAAAACCTAACCCTAACCCTAACCCTAACTCTAACCCTAACCCTAACCCTAACACTATCCCTAAACCCTAACCCTAAAATGTAAACACTAACCCTCCCCTATTCCTAACCCTAACCCTAACCCTAAACCTAAACCCTAACCTAACCTGATCCCTAACCCTAACACTGTCGCTAAACCTAACTCTGACCCTTACCGTCTCTCCAACCTTAACTCTAACCCTCACCCTGTCACTAACCCTGTCCCTAAACCTAAACTTAAGCATCAGACAAAACCTAAACTTAATATAACCCTAACAGTAAACCTAACCATGTCCCAAACCCTAATCCTGTCCCTAATCCTAAAACTAATGCTAACCCTAACCCTAACCCTAACCCTAAACCCTAAACCCTAACCTTAACCCTAACCCTAAACCTAAACCGTAACCTTAACCCTAACCCTATCCCTAAAACCTAACCCTAACCCTAACCCTAACCCTAACCCTAACCTAACCCTAACGCTAACTTTAACACTGTCGCTAAACCTAACTCTGACCCTTACCGTCTATCTATCTTTAACTCTAACCCTCACCCTGTAACTAACCCTGTCCCTAAAACTAACCTTAACCATCAGCCAAAACCTAAACTTAACTATAACCCTAACACTAAACCTAACCATGTCTCAAATCCGAAACATGTACCTAACCCTAACCCTAACCTTAACCCTAACCCTAACGCTAACCCTAACCATATACACTAAACCCTAAACCTAACCCTAACCCTAACCCTAACCCTAAACCCTAAACCCTAACACTAACCCTAACCCTAAAGCCTAAACCCTAACTCTAAACCTAACCCTAACCCTAAACCCTAAACCCTAACCTTAACCCTAACCCTAAACCTAAACCGTAACCCTATCCCTAACCCTATCCCTAAAACCTAACCCTAACCCTAACCCTAACCCTAACCCTAACCCTAACCCTAACCCTAACCCTAAACCCAAACCCTAACCCTAACGCTAACCCTAACCATAAACACTAAACCCTAACCCTAACCCTAACCCTAAACCCTAAACCCTAACACTAACCCTAACCTTAAAGCCTAAACCATAACTCTAACCCTAACCCTAACCCTAAACCCTAAACCCTAACCTTAAACCTAACCCTAAACCTAAACCGTAACCCTAACCCTAACCCTATCCCTAAAACCTAACCCTAACCCTAACCCTAACCCTAACTCTAACCCTATCCCTAACCCTAACCCTATCCCTAAACCCTAACCCTAAAATGTAAACACTAACCCTCCCCTATTCCTAACCCTAACCCTAACCCTAACCCTAAACCCTAACCTAACCTGATCCCTAACACTAACACTGTCGCTAAACCTAACTCTGACCCTTACGTCTCTCCAACCTTAACTCTAACCCTCCCCCTGTCACTAACCCTGTCCCTAAACCTAAACTTAAGCATCAGACAAAACCTAAACTTAATATTACCCTAACAGTAAACCTAACCATGTCCCAAACCTTAATCCTGTCCCTAACCCTAACCCTAACCCTTACCCTAACCCTAACACTAACCCTAACCCTAAACCTAAACACTAAACCCAAACCCTAACCCTAACGCTAACCCTAACCATAAACACTAAACCCTAACCCTAACCCTAACCCTAACCCTAACACTAAACCATAAACCCTAACACTAACCCTAACCCTAAAGCCTAAACCCTATTTCTAACCCTAACCCTAACCCTAACCCTAAACCCTAAACCTAACCTTAACGCTACCCCTAAACCTAAACCGTAATACTAACCCTAACCCTATCCCTAAAACCTAACCCTAACCCTAACCCTAAACCTAACCCTAACCCTAACCCTAACACTAACTCTAACCCTAAACCTAAACACTAAACCCTAACCCTAACCCTAACCCTAACCCTAACACTAAACCCTAAACCCTAACACTAACCCTAACCCTAAAGTCTAAACCCTAACCCTAACCCTAACCCTAACCCTAACCCTAACCCTAATCCTGTCCCTAAACCTAAAACTAATGCTAAAACTAACCCTAACCCTAACCCTAAACCCTAAACCCTAACCTTAACCCTAACCCTAAACCTAAACCGTAACCCTAACCCTAACCCTATCCCTAAATCCTAACCCTAACCCTAACCCTAACCCTAACCCTAACCCTAACCCTAACCCTAAACCATAAACCCTAACACTATCCCTAACCCTAAAGCCTAAACCCTAACTCTAACCCTAAACCTAACCCTAAACCCTAAACCCTAACCTTAACCCTAATCCTAAACCTAAACCGTAACCCTAACCCTAACCCTATCCCTAATACCTAACCCTAACCCTAACCCTAACCCTAACCCTAACTCTAACCCTAACCCTAACCTAACCGTAACCCTAACCCTAACACTGTCGCTAAATCTAACTCTGACCCTTACCGTCTCTCTATCTTTACTCTAACCCTCACCCTGTAACTAACCCTGTCCCTAAACCTAACCTTAACCATCAGCCAAAAGCTAAACTTAACTATAACCCTAACACTAAACCTAACCATGTCTCAAACCCGAAACGTGTACCTAACCCTAAACTTAACCGTAACCCTAACACTAAACCCGAAACCCTAACACTAACCCTAACCCT
>CM063089.1:112607279-112619779 GCA_031876335.1 Hipposideros larvatus | reverse complement strand
CTAACTTTAAAGCCTAAACCCTAACTCTAACCCTAACCCTAACCCTAAACCCTAAACCCTAACCTTAACCCTAACCCTAAACCTAAACTGTAACCCTAACCCTAACCCTATCCCTAAAACCTAACCCTAACCCTAACCTTAACCCTAACTCTAACCCTAACCCTAACCCTAACCCTATCCCTAAACCCTAACCCTAACAATAACCCTAACCCTAAACCCTAAACCCTAACCTTAACGCTACCCCTAAACCTAAACCGTAATCCTAACCCTAACCCTAAAGCCTAAACCCTAACTCTAACCCTAACCCTAACCCTAAATCCTAAACCCTAAACTTAACACTAACCCTAAACCTAAACCGTAACCCTAACCCTAACCCTATCACTAAAACCTAACCCTAACACTAACCCTAACCCTAACCCTAACCCTAACTCTAACCCTAACCCTAACCCTATCCCTAAACCCTAACCCTAAAATGTAAACACTAACCCTGCCCTATTCCTAACCCTAAGCCTAACCCTAACCCTAAACCCTAACCTAACCTGATCCCTAACCCTAACACTGTCGCTAAACCTAACTCTGACCCTTAACGTCTCTCCAACCTTAACTCTAACCCTCACCCTGTCACTAACCCTGTCCCTAAACCTAAACTTAAGCATCAGACAAAACCTAAACTTAATATTACCCTAACAGTAAACCTAACCATGTCCCAAACCCTAGTCCTGTCCCTAACCCTAACCCTAACCCTAACCCTAACACTAACCCTAACACTAAACCTAAACACTAAACCCAAATCCTAACCCTAACGCTAACCCTAACCATAAACACTAAACCCTAACCCTAACCCTAACCCTAACCCTAAACCCTAAACCCTAACACTAACCCTAATCCTAAAGCCTAAACCCTAACTCTAACCGTAACACTAACCCTAAACCCTAAACCCTAACCTTAACCCTAACCCTAAACCTAAACCGTAACCCTAACCCTAACCCTATCCCTAAAACCTAACCCTAACCCTAACCCTAACCCTAACCCTAACCCTAACCCTAACCCTAACCCTAACAATAACCCTAACCCTAAACCTAAACCCTACACCCAAACCCTAACCCTAACGCTAACCCTAACCATAAACACTAAACCCTAACCCTAACCCTAACCTTAACCCTAACCCTAAACCCTAAACCCTAACACTAACCCTAACCCTAAAGCCTAAACCCTAACTCTAACCCTAACCCTAACCCTAAACCATAAACCCTAACCTTAACCCTAACCCTAACCCTATCCCTAAAACCTAACCCTAACCCTAACCCTAACCCTAACCCTAACACTCAACCTGTAACTAACCCTGTCCCTAAACGTAACCTTAACCATCAGCCAAAACCTAAACTTAACCATAACCCTAACACTAAAGTTAAACATGTCTCAAACCCGAATCGTGTACCTAACACTAACCCTAAACTTAACCTTAACCCTAAACCCGAAACCCTAACCCTAACCCTAACCCTAACCCTAACCCTAAACCCTAACCTTAACCCTAACCTTAAACCTAAACCGTAACCCTAACCCTAACCCTATCCCTAAAACCTAACCCTAACCCTAACCCTAACCCTAACCCTAACTCTAACCCTAACCCTAACCCTAACCCTAAACCTAAACCGTAACCCTAAAATGTAAACACTAACCCTCCCTATTCCTAACCCTAACCCTAACGCTAACCCTAAACCCTAACCTAACCTGATCCCTAACCCTAACACTGTCGCTAAACCTAACTCTGAACCTTACCGTCTCTCCAACCTTAACTCTAACTCTCACCCTGTCACTAACCCTGTCCCTAAACCTAAACTTAAGCATCAGACAAAACCTAAACTTAATATAACCCTAACAGTAAACCTAACCATGTCCCAAACCCTAATCCTGCCCCTAACCCTAACCCTAACCCTAACCATAACCCTAACCCTAAATCCTAAACCCTAACCCTAACCCTAACCCTAAACCCTAACTCTAACCCTAACCCTAACCTAACCGTAACCCTAACCCTAACACTGTCGCTAAACCTAACTCTGACCCTTACCGTCTCTCTATCTTTAACTCTAACCCTCACCCTGTAACTAACCCTGTCCCTAAACCTAACCTTAACCATCAGCCAAAACCTAAACTTAACTATAACCCTAACACTAAACCTAACCGTGTCTGAAACCCGAAACGTGTACCTAACCCTAACCCTAACCTTAACCCTAACTCTAAACCCGAAACCCTAACACTAACCCTAACCCTAAACCTAAACCCTAAACCCAAACCCTAACCCTAACGCTAACCCTAACCATAAACACTAAACCCTAACCCTAACCCTAACCCTAACCCTAACCCTAAACCCTAAACCCTAACACTAACCCTAACCCTTAAGCCGAAACCCTAACACTAACCCTAACCCTAACCCTAAACCCTAAACCCTAACCTTAACCCTAACCCTAAATCTAAACCGTAACCCTAACCCTAACCCTATCCCTAAAACCTAACCCTAACCCTAACCCTAAACCTAACCCTAACCCTAACACTAACCCTAACCCTAAACCTAAACACTAAACCCAAACCCTAACCCTAACGCTAACCCTAACCATAAACACTAAACCCTAACACTAACCCTAACCCTAACACTAAACCCTAAACCCTAACACTAACCCTAACACTAAAGCCTAAACCCTAACTCTAACCCTAACCCTAACCCTAAACCCTAAACCCTAACCTTAACCCTAACCCTAAACCTAAACTGTAACCCTAACCTTAACCCTATCCCTAAAACCTAACCCTAACCCTAACCCTAACTCTAACCCTAACCCTAACCCTAACACTATCCCTAAACCCTAACCCTAAAATGTAAACACTAACCCTCCCCTATTCCTAACCCTAACCCTAACCCTAAACCTAAACCCTAACCTAACCTGATCCCTAACCCTAACACTGTCGCTAAACCTAACTCTGACCCTTACCGTCTCTCCAACCTTAACTCTATCCCTCATCCTGTCACTAACCCTGTCCCTAAACCTAAACTTAAGCATCAGACAAAACCTAAACTTAACCATAACCCTAACACTAAACCTAACCATGTCCCAAACCCTAATCCTGTCCCTAACCCTAAACCTAATGCTAACCCTAACCCTAACCCTAACCCTAAACCCTAAACCCTAACCTTAACCCTAACCCTAAACCTAAACCGTAACCCTAACCCTAACCCATTCCCTAAAACCTAACCCTAACCCTAACCCTAACCTAACCCTAACCCTAACCCTAACACTGTCGCTAAACCTAACTCTTTACCTTACCGTCTCTCTAACTTTAACTCTAACCCTCACCCTGTAACTAACCCTGTCCCTAAACCTAACCTTAACCATCAGCCAAAACCTAAACTTAACTATAACCCTAACACTAAACCTAACCATGTCTCAAACCCGAAACGTGTACCTAACCCTAACACTAACCTTAACCCTAACACTAAACCCGAAACCCTAACACTAACACTAACCCCAAACCTAAACCCTAAACCCAAACACTAACCCTAACGCTAACCCTAACCATAAACACTAAACCCTAACCCTAACCCTAACCCTAAACCCTAAACCCTAACACTAACCCTAACCTTAAAGCCTAAACCCTAACTCTAACCCTAACCCTAACCCTAAACCCTAAACCCTAACCTTAACCCTAACCCTAAACCTAAACCGTAACCCTAACCCTAACCCTATCCCTAAAACCTAACCCTAACCCTAACCCTAACCCTAACTCTAACCCTAACCCTAACCCTAACCCTATCCCTAAACCCTAACCCTAAAATGTAAACAATAACCCTCCCCTATTCCTAAACCTAACCCTAACCCTAACCCTAAACCCTAACCTAACCTGATCCCTAACCCTAACACTGTCGCTAAACCTAACTCTGACCCTTACGTCTCTCCAACCTTAACTCTAACCCTCACCCTGTCACTAAGCCTGTCCCTAAACCTAAACTTAAGCATCAGACAAAACCTAAACTTAATATTACCCTAACAGTAAACCTAACCATGTCCCAAACCCTAATCCTGTCCCTAACCCTAACCCTAACAGTTACCCTAACCCTAACACTAACCCTAAACCTAAACCTAAACACTAAACCCAAACCCTAACCCTAACGCTAACCCTAACCATAAACACTAAACCCTAACCCTAACCCTAACCCTAACCCTAACACTAAACCCTAAACCCTAACACTAACCCTAACCCTAAAGCCTAAACCCTAACTCTAACCCTAACCCTAACCCTAACCCTAAACCCTAAACCCTAACCTTAACGCTACCCCTAAACCTAAACCGTAATACTAACCCTAACCCTATCCCTAAAACCTAACCCTAACCCTAACCCTAACCCTAACCCTAACCCTAACCCTAACACTAACCCTAACCCTAAACCTAAACACTAAACCCTAACCCTAACCCTAACCCTAACCCTAACACTAAACCCTAAACCCTAACACTAAACCTAACCCTAAAGTCTAAACCCTAACCCTAACCCTAACCCTAACCCTAACCCTAATCCTGTCCCTAAACCTAAAACTAATGCTAAACCTAACCCTATCCCTAACCCTAAACCCTAAACCCTAACCTTAACCCTAACCCTAAACCTAAACCGTAACCCTAACCCTAACCCTATCCCTAAAACCTAACCCTAACCCTAACCCTAACCCTAACCCTAACCTAACCCTAACCCTAACCCTAACACTGTCGCTAAACCTAACTCTGTACCTTACCGTCTCTCTAACTTAAACTCTAACCCTCACCCTGTAACTAACCCTGTCCCTAAACCTAACCTTAACCATCAGCCAAAACCTAAACTTAACTATAACCCTAACACTAAACCTAACCATGTCTCAAATCCGAAACATGTACCTAACCCTAACCCTAAACTTAACCCTAACCCTAACGCTAACCCTAACCATAAACACTAAACCCTAAACATAACCCTAACCCTATCCCTAACCCTAAACCCTAAACCCTAACACTAACCCTAAAACTAAAGCCTGAACCCTAACTCTAACCGTAACCCTAACCCTTAACCCTAAACCCTAAACCCTAACCTTAACCCTAACCCTAAACCTAAACCGTAACCCTAACCCTAACCCTATCCCTAAAACCTAACCCTAACCCTAACCCTAACCCTAACCCTAAACCCTAACCTAATCTGATCCCTAACCCTAACACTGTCGCTAAACCTAACTCTGACCCTTACCGTCTCTCCAACCTTAACTCTAACCGTCACCCTGTCACTAACCCTATCCCTAAACCTAAACTTAAGCATCAGACAAAACCTAAACTTAATATAACCCTAACAGTAAACCTAACCATGTCCCAAACCCTAATCCTGTCCCTAACCCTAAACCTAATGCTAACCCTAACCCTAACCCTAACCCTAACCCTAAACCCTAAACCCTAACCTTAATCCTAACCCTAAACCTAAACCGTAACCCTAACACTAACCCTATCCCTAAAACCTAACCCTAACCCTAACCCTACCCCTAAACCTAACCTAACCCTAACCCTAACCCTAACACTGTCGCTAAACCTAACTCTGACACTTACCGTCTCTCTATCTTTAACTCTAACCCTCACCCTGTAACTAACCCTGTCGCTAAACCTAACCTTAACCATCAGCCAAAACCTAAACTTAACTACAACCCTAACACTAAACCAAACCATGTCTCAAACCCGAATCGTGTACCTAACCCTAACCATAACCTTAACCCTAACACTAAACCCGAAACCCTAACACTAACCCTAACCCTAAACCTAAACCCTAAACCCAAACCCTAACCCTAACGCTAACCCTAACCATAAACACTAAACCCTAACCCTAACCCTAACCCTAACCCTAACCCTAAACCCTAAACCCTAACACTATCCCTAACCCTAAAGCCTAAACCCTAACTCTAACCCTAAACCTAACCCTAAACCCTAAACCCTAACCTTAACCCTAACCCTAAACCTAAACCGTAACCCTAACCCTAACCCTATCCCTAAAACCTAACCCTAACCCTAACCCTAACCCTAACCCTAAACCCTAACCTAACCCTAACCCTAACCCTAACACTGTCGCTAAACCTAACTCTTTACCTTACCGTCTCTCTAACTTTAACTCTAACCCTCACCCTGTAACTAACCCTGTCCCTAAACCTAACCTTAACCATCAGCCAAAACCTAAACTTAACCATAACCCTAACACTAAACCTAAACATGTCTCAAACCCGAATCGTGTACCTAACCCTAACCCTAACCCTAACCCTAACCCTAACCCTAACACTAACCCTAAACCTAAACACTAAACCCAAACCCTAACCCTAACGCTAACCCTAACCATAAACACTAAACCCTAACACTAACCCTAACCCTAACACTAAACCCTAAACCCTAACACTAACCCTAACACTAAAGCCTAAACCCTAACTCTAACCCTAACCCTAACCCTAAACCCTAAACCCTAACCTTAACCCTAACCCTAAACCTAAACCGTAACCCTAACCCTAACCCTATCCCTAAAACCTAACCTTAACCCTAACCCTAACTCTAACCCTAACCCTAACCCTAACACTATCCCTAAACCCTAACCCTAAAATGTAAACACTAACCCTCCCCTATTCCTAACCCTAACCCTAACCCTAAACCTAAACCCTAACCTAACCTGATCCCTAACCCTAACACTGTCGCTAAACCTAACTCTGACCCTTACCGTCTCTCCAACCTTAACTCTATCCCTCATCCTGTCACTAACCCTGTCCCTAAACCTAAACTTAAGCATCAGACAAAAGCTAAACTTAATATAACCCTAACAGTAAACCTAACCATGTCCCAAACCCTAATCCTGTCCCTAACCCTAAACCTAATGCTAACCCTAACCCTAACCCTAACCCTGAACCCTAAACCCTAACCTTAACCCTAACCCTAAACCTAAACCATAACCCTAACCCTAACCCTATCCCTAAAACCTAACCCTAACCCTAACCCTAACCTAACCCTAACCCTAACCCTAACACTGTCGCTAAACCTAACTCTTTACCTTACCGTCTCTCTAACTTTAACTCTAACCCTCACCCTGTAACTAACCCTGTCCCTAAACCTAACCTTAACCATCAGCCAAAACCTAAACTTAACCATAACCCTAACACTAAACCTAAACATGTCTCAAACCCGAATCGTGTACCTAACCCTAACCCTAACCCTAACCCTAACTCTGACCCTTACCGTCTCTCCAACCTTAACTCTAACCCTCACCCTGTCACTAACCCTGTCCCTAAACCTAAACTTAAGCATCAGACAAAACCTAAACTTAATATAACCCTAACACTAAACCTAACCTTGTCTCAAACCCGAAACGTGTACCTAACCCTAACACTAACCTTAACCCTAACACTAAACCCGAAACCCTAACACTAACCCTAACCCCAAACCTAAACCCTAAACCCAAACACTAACCCTAACGCTAACCCTAACCATAAACACTAAACCCTAACCCTAACCCTAACCCTAAACCCTAAACCCTAACACTAACCCTAACCTTAAAGCCTAAACCCTAACTCTAACCCTAACCCTAACCCTAAACCCTAAACCCTAACCTTAACCCTAACCCTAAACCTAAACCGTAACCCTAACCCTAACCCTATCCCTAAAACCTAACCCTAACCCTAACCCTAACCCTAACTCTAACCCTAACCCTAACCCTAACCCTATCCCTAAACCCTAACCCTAAAATGTAAACACTAACCCACCCCTATTCCTAAACCTAACCCTAACCCTAACCCTAAACCCTAACCTAACCTGATCCCTAACCCTAACACTGTCGCTAAACCTAACTCTGACCCTTACGTCTCTCCAACCTTAACTCTAACCCTCACCCTGTCACTAACCCTGTCCCTAAACCTAAACTTAAGCATCAGACAAAACCTAAACTTAATATTACCCTAACAGTAAACCTAACCATGTCCCAAACCCTAATCCTGTCCCTAAACCTAAAACTAATGCTAAACCTAACCCTATCCCTAACCCTAAACCCTAAACCCTAACCTTAACCCTAACCCTAAACCTAAACCGTAACCCTAACCCTAACCCTATCCCTAAAACCTAACCCTAACCCTAACCCTAACCCTAACCCTAACCTAACCCTAACCCTAACCCTAACACTGTCGCTAAACCTAACTCTGTACCTTACCGTCTCTCTAACTTTAACTCTAACCCTCACCCTGTAACTAACCCTGTCCCTAAACCTAACCTTAACCATCAGCCAAAACCTAAACTTAACTATAACCCTAACACTAAACCTAACCATGTCTCAAATCCGAAACACGTACCTAACCCTAACCCTAAACTTAACCCTAACCCTAATGCTAACCCTAACCATAAACACTAAACCCTAAACCTAACCCTAACCCTATCCCTAACCCTAAACCCTAAACCCTAACACTAACCCTAAAACTAAAGCCTGAACCCTAACTCTAACCGTAATCCTAACCCTTAACCCTAAACCCTAACCTTAACCCTAACCCTAAACCTAAACCGTAACCCTAACCCTAACCCTATCCCTAAAAGCTAACCCTAACCCTAACCCTAACCCTAACCCTAAACCCTAACCTAATCTGATCCCTAACCCTAACACTGTCGCTAAACCTAACTCTGACCCTTACCGTCTCTCCAACCTTAACTCTAACCCTCACCCTGTCACTAACCCTGTCCCTAAACCTAAACTTAAGCATCAGACAAAACCTAAACTTAATATAACCCTAACAGTAAACCTAACCATGTCCCAAACCCTAATCCTGTCCCTAACCCTAAACCTAATGCTAACCCTAACCCTAACCCTAACCCTAAACCCTAAACCCTAACCTTAATCCTAACCCTAAACCTAAACCGTAACCCTAACACTAACCCTATCCCTAAAACCTAACCCTAACCCTAACCCTACCCCTAACCCTAACCTAACCCTAACCCTAACCCTAACACTGTCGCTAAACCTAACTCTGACACTTACCGTCTCTCTATCTTTAACTCTAACCCTCACCCTGTAACTAACCCTGTCGCTAAACCTAACCTTAACCATCAGCCAAAACCTAAACTTAACTATAACCCTAACACTAAACCTAACCATGTCTCAAACCCGAATCGTGTACCTAACCCTAACCATAACCTTAACACTAACACTAAACCCGAAACCCTAACACTAACCCTAACCCTAAACCTAAACCCTAAACCCAAACCCTAACCCTAACGCTAACCCTAACCATAAACACTAAACCCTAACCCTAACCCTAACCCTAACCCTAACCCTAAACCCTAAACCCTAACACTATCCCTAACCCTAAAGCCTAAACCCTAACTCTAACCCTAAACCCTAAACCCTAACCTTAACCCTAATCCTAAACCTAAACCGTAACCCTAACCCTAACCCTATCCCTAATACCTAACCCTAACCCTAACCCTAACCCTAACTCTAACCCTAACCCTAACCTAACCGTAACCCTAACCCTAACACTGTCGCTAAACCTAACTCTGACCCTTACCGTCTCTCTATCTGTAACTCTAACCCTCACCCTGTAACTAACTCTGTCCCTAAACCTAACCTTAACCATCAGCCAAAAGCTAAACTTAACTATAACCCTAACACTAAACCTAACCATGTCTCAAACCCGAAACGTGTACCTAACCCTAACCCTAACCGTAACCCTAACACTAAACCCGAAACCCTAACACTAACCCTAACCCTAAACCTAAACCCTAAACCCAAACCCTAACCCTAACGCTAACCCTAACCATAAACACTAAACCCTAACCCTAACCCTAACCCTCACCCTAACCCTAAACCCTAAAGCCTAACACTAACCCTAACCCTAAAGCCTAAACCCTAACACTAACCCTAAGCCTAACCCTAAACCCTAAACCCTAACCTTAACGCTAACCCTAAACCTAAACCGTAACCCTAACCCTAACCCTATCCCTAAAACCTAACCCTAACCCTAACCCTAAACCTAACTCTAACCCTAACCCTAACCCTAACCCTATCCCTAAACCCTAACCCTAAAATGTAAACACTAACCCTCCCCTATTCCTAACCCTAACCCTAACCCTAACCCTAAACCCTATCCTAACCTGATCCCTAACCCTAACACTGTCGCTAAACCTAACTCTGACCCTTACTGTCTCTCCAACCTTAACTCTAACCCTCACCCTGTCACTAACCCTGTCCCTAAACCTAAACTTAAGCATCAGACAAAACCTAAACTTAATATAACCCTAACAGTAAACCTAACCATGTCCCAAACCCTAATCCTGTCCCTAACCCTAAACCTAATGCTAACCCTAACCCTAACCCTAACCCTAAACCCTAAACCCTAACCTTAACCCTAACCCTAAACCTAAACCGTAACCCTAACCCTAACCCTATCCCTAAAACCTAACCCTAACCCTAACCCTAACCTAACCCTAACCCTAACCCTAACACTGTCGCTAAACCTAACTCTGTACCTTACCGTCTCTCTAACTTTAACTCTAACCCTCACCCTGTAACTAACCCTGTCCCTAAACCTAACCTTAACCATCAGCCAAAACCTAAACTTAACCATAACCCTAACACTAAACCTAAACATGTCTCAAACCCGAATCGTGTACCTAACCCTAACCCTAACCCTAACCCTAACTCTGACCCTTACCGTCTCTCCAACCTTAACTCTAACCCTCACCCTGTCACTAACCCTGTCCCTAAACCTAAACTTAAGCATCAGACAAAACCTAAACTTAATATAACCCTAACACTAAACCTAACCTTGTCTCAAACCCGAAACGTGTACCTAACCCTAACACTAACCTTATCCCTAACACTAAACCCGAAACCCTAACACTAACCCTAACCCCAAACCGAAACCCTAAACCCAAACCCTAACCCTAACGCTAACCCTAACCATAAACACTAAACCCTAACCCTAACCCTAACCCTAAACCCTAAACCCTAACACTAACCCTAACCTTAAAGCCTAAACCATAACTCTAACCCTAACCCTAACCCTAAACCCTAAACCCTAACCTTAAACCTAACCCTAAACCTAAACCGTAACCCTAACCCTAACCCTATCCCTAAAACCTAACCCTAACCCTAACCCTAACCCTAACTCTAACCCTAACCCTAACCCTAACCCTATCCCTAAACCCTAACCCTAAAATGTAAACACTAACCCTCCCCTATTCCTAACCCTAACCCTAACCCTAACCCTAAACCCTAACCTAACCTGATCCCTAACACTAACACTGTCGCTAAACCTAACTCTGACCCTTACGTCTCTCCAACCTTAACTCTAACCCTCCCCCTGTCACTAACCCTGTCCCTAAACCTAAACTTAAGCATCAGACAAAACCTAAACTTAATATTACCCTAACAGTAAACCTAACCATGTCCCAAACCTTAATCCTGTCCCTAACCCTAACCCTAACCCTTACCCTAACCCTAACACTAACCCTAACCCTAAACCTAAACACTAAACCCAAACCCTAACCCTAACGCTAACCCTAACCATAAACACTAAACCCTAACCCTAACCCTAACCCTAACCCTAACACTAAACCATAAACCCTAACACTAACCCTAACCCTAAAGCCTAAACCCTATTTCTAACCCTAACCCTAACCCTAACCCTAAACCCTAAACCTAACCTTAACGCTACCCCTAAACCTAAACCGTAATACTAACCCTAACCCTATCCCTAAAACCTAACCCTAACCCTAACCCTAAACCTAACCCTAACCCTAACCCTAACACTAACCCTAACCCTAAACCTAAACACTAAACCCTAACCCTAACCCTAACCCTAACCCTAACACTAAACCCTAAACCCTAACACTAACCCTAACCCTAAAGTCTAAACCCTAACCCTAACCCTAACCCTAACCCTAACCCTAACCCTAATCCTGTCCCTAAACCTAAAACTAATGCTAAAACTAACCCTAACCCTAACCCTAAACCCTAAACCCTAACCTTAACCCTAACCCTAAACCTAAACCGTAACCCTAACCCTAACCCTATCCCTAAATCCTAACCCTAACCCTAACCCTAACCCTAACCCTAACCCTAACCCTAACCCTAAACCATAAACCCTAACACTATCCCTAACCCTAAAGCCTAAACCCTAACTCTAACCCTAAACCTAACCCTAAACCCTAAACCCTAACCTTAACCCTAATCCTAAACCTAAACCGTAACCCTAACCCTAACCCTATCCCTAATACCTAACCCTAACCCTAACCCTAACCCTAACCCTAACTCTAACCCTAACCCTAACCTAACCGTAACCCTAACCCTAACACTGTCGCTAAATCTAACTCTGACCCTTACCGTCTCTCTATCTTTACTCTAACCCTCACCCTGTAACTAACCCTGTCCCTAAACCTAACCTTAACCATCAGCCAAAAGCTAAACTTAACTATAACCCTAACACTAAACCTAAC
>CM063089.1:112592279-112597279 GCA_031876335.1 Hipposideros larvatus | reverse complement strand
TGAACCTTACCGTCTCTCCAACCTTAACTCTAACTCTCACCCTGTCACTAACCCTGTCCCTAAACCTAAACTTAAGCATCAGACAAAACCTAAACTTAATATAACCCTAGCAGTAAACCTAACCATGTCCCAAACCCTAATCCTGCCCCTAACCCTAACCCTAACCCTAACCATAACCCTAACCCTAAATCCTAAACCCTAACCCTAACCCTAACCCTAAACCCTAACTCTAACCCTAACCCTAACCTAACCGTAACCCTAACCCTAACACTGTCGCTAAACCTAACTCTGACCCTTACCGTCTCTCTATCTTTAACTCTAACCCTCACCCTGTAACTAACCCTGTCCCTAAACCTAACCTTAACCATCAGCCAAAACCTAAACTTAACTATAACCCTAACACTAAACCTAACCATGTCTCAAACCCGAAACGTGTACCTAACCCTAACCCTAACCTTAACCCTAACACTAAACCCGAAACCCTAACACTAACCCTAACCCTAAACCTAAACCCTAAACCCAAACCCTAACCGTAGCGCTAACCCTAACCATAAACACTAAACCCTAAACCTAACCCTAACCCTAACCCTAACCCTAAACCCTAAACCCTAACACTAACCCTAACCCTAAAGACTAAACCCTAACTCTAACCCTAACCCTAACCCTAAACCCTAAACACTAACCTTAACCCTAACCCTAAATCTAAACCGTAACCCTAACCCTAACCCTATCCCTAAAACCTAACCCTAACCCTAACCCTTCCCCTAACCCTAACCTAACCCTAACCCTAACCCTAACACTGTGGCTAAACCTAACTCTGACACTTACCGTCTCTCTATCTTTAACTGTAACCCTCAACCTGTAACTAACCCTTTCCCTAAACTTAACCTTAACCATCAGCCAAAACCTAAACTTAACTATAACCCTAACACTAAACCTAACCATGTCTCAAACCCGAATCGTGTACCTAACCCTAACCATAACCTTAACCCTAACACTAAACCCGAAACCCTAACACTAACCCTAACCCTAAACCTAAACCCTAAACCCAAACCCTAACCCTAACGCTAACCCTAACCTTAAACACTAAACCCTAAACCTAACCCTAACCCTAACCCTAACCCTAAACCCTAAACCCTAACACTATCCCTAACCCTAAAGCCTAAACCCTAACTCTAACCCTAACCCTAACCCTAAACCCTAAACTCTAACCTTAACCCTAACCCTAAACCTAAACCGTAACCCTAACCCTTACCCTATCCCTAAAACCTAACCCTAACCCTAACCCTAATCTAACCCTAATTCTAACCCTAACCCTAACCCTAACCCTATCCCTAAACCCTAACCCTAAAATGTAAACACTAACCCTCCCCTATTCCTAACCCTAACACTAACGCTAACCCTAAACCCTAACCTAACCTGATCCCTAACCCTAACACTGTCGCTAAACCTAACTCTGACCCTTACCGTCTCTCCAACCTTAACTCTAACCCTCACCCTGTCACTAACCCTTTCCCTAAACCTAAACTTAAGCATCAGACAAAACCTAAACTTAATATAACCCTAACACTAAACCTAACCATGTCTCAAATCGGAAACGTGTACCTAACCCTAACACTAACCTTAACCCTAACACTAAACCCAAAACCCTAACACTAACCCTAACCCTAAACCTAAACCCTAAACCCAAACCCTAACCCTAACGCTAACCCTAAACATAAACACTAAACCCTAACCCTAACCCTAACCCTAACCCTAAACCCTAAACCCTAACACTAACCCTAACCCTAAAGCCTAAACCCTAACTCTAACCCTAACCCTAAACCTAAACCCTAAACCCTAACCTTCACCCTAACCCTAACCCTAAACCGTAACCCTAACCCTAACCCTATCCCTAAAACCTAACCCTAACCCTAACCCTAACCCTAACACTCAACCTGTAACTAACCCTGTCCCTAAACCTAACCTTAACCATCAGCCAAAACTTAACTTAACCATAACCCTAACACTAAACCTAAACATGTCTCAAACCCTAATCGTGTACCTAACACTAACCCTAAACTTAACCTTAACCCTAAACCCGAAACCCTAACCCTAACCCTAACCCTAACCCTAACCCTAAATCTAACCCTAACCCTAACCCTAAACCTAACCCTAACCCTAACCCTAACCCTAACCCTAAACCCTAAACCCTAACCTTAACCCTAACCTTAAACCTAAACCGTAACCCTAACCCTAACCCTATCCCTAAAACCTAACCCTAACCCTAACTCTAACCCTAACCCTAACCCTAAACCCTAAACCCTAAACTTAACCCTACCCTAAACCTAAACCGTAACCCTAACCCTAACCCTATCCCTAAAACCTAACCCTAACCCTAACCCTAACCCTAACGCTAACCCTAACCATAAACACTAAACCCTAACCCTAACCCTAACCCTAACCCTAACCCTAAACCCTAAACCCTAACACTAACCCTAACCCTAAAGCCTAAACCCTAACACTAACCCTAACCCTAACCCTAAACCCTAAACCCTAACCTTAACCCTAACCCTAAACCTAAACCGTAACCCTAACCCTAACCCTATCCCTAAAACCTAACCCTAACCCTAACCCTAACCCTAACTCTAACCCTAACCCTAACCCTAACCCTATCCCTAAACCCTAACCCTAAAATGTAAACACTAACCCTCCCCTATTCCTAACCCTAACCATAACCCTAACCCTAAACCCTAACCTAACCTGATCCCTAACCCTAACACTGTCGCTAAACCTAACTCTGACCCTTACCGTCTCTCCAACCTTAACTCTAACCCTCACCCTGTCACTAACCCTGTCCCTAAACCTAAACTTAAGCATCAGACAAAACCTAAACTTAATATTACCCTAACAGTAAACCTAACCATGTCCCAAACCCTAATCCTGCCCCTAACCCTAACCCTAACCCTAACCATAACCCTAACCCTAAATCCTAAACCCTAACCCTAACCCTAGCCCTAAACCCTAACTCTAACCCTAACCCTAACCTAACCGTAACCCTAACCCTAGCACTGTCGCTAAACCTAACTCTGACCCTTACCGTCTCTCTATCTTTAACTCTAACCCTCACCCTGTAACTAACCCTGTCCCTAAACCTAACCTTAACCATCAGCCAAAACCTAAACTTAACTATAACCCTAACACTAAACCTAACCATGTCTCAAACCCGAAACGTGTACCTAACCCTAACCCTAACCTTAACCCTAACACTAAACCCGAAACCCTAACACTAACCCTAACCCTAAACCTAAACCCTAAACCCAAACCCTAACCCTAACGCTAACCCTAACCATAAACACTAAACCCTAAACCTAACCCTAACCCTAACCCTAACCCAAAACCCTAAACCCTAACACTAACCCTAACCCTAAAGACTAAACCCTAACTCTAACCCTAACCCTAACCCTAAACCCTAAACACTAACCTTAACCCTAACCCTAAATCTAAACCGTAACCCTAACCCTAACCCTATCCCTAAAACCTAACCCTAACCCTAACCCTTCCCCTAAACCTAACCTAAGCCTAACCCTAACCCTAACACTGTGGCTAAACCTAACTCTGACACTTACCGTCTCTCTATCTTTAACTGTAACCCTCAACCTGTAACTAACCCTTTCCCTAAACTTAACCTTAACCATCAGCCAAAACCTAAACTTAACTATAACCCTAACACTAAACCTAACCATGTCTCAAACCCGAATCGTGTACCTAACCCTAACCATAACCTTAACCCTAACACTAAACCCGAAACCCTAACACTAACCCTAACCCTAAACCTAAACCCTAAACCCAAACCCTAACCCTAACGCTAACCCTAACCTTAAACACTAAACCCTAAACCTAACCCTAACCCTAACCCTAACCCTAAACCCTAAACCCTAACACTATCCCTAACCCTAAAGCCTAAATCCTAACTCTAACCCTAACCCTAACCCTAAACCCTAAACCCTAACCTTAACCCTAACCCTAAACCTAAACCGTAACCCTAACCCTTACCCTATCCCTAAAACCTAACCCTAACCCTAACCCTAATCTAACCCTAACTCTAACCCTAACCCTAACACTAACCCTATCCCTAAACCCTAACCCTAAAATGTAAACACTAACCCTCCCCTATTCCTAACCCTAACCCTAACGCTAACCCTAAACCCTAACCTAACCTGATCCCTAACCCTAACACTGTCGCTAAACCTAACTCTGACCCTTACCGTCTCTCCAACCTTAACTCTAACCCTCACCCTGTCACTAACCCTGTCCCTAAACCTAAACTTAAGCATCAGACAAAACCTAAACTTAATATAACCCTAACACTAAACCTAACCATGTCTCAAACCCGAAACGTGTACCTAACCCTAACACTAACCTTAACCCTAACACTAAACCCGAAACCCTAACACTAACCCTAACCCTAAACCTAAACCCTAAACCCAAACCCTAACCCTAACGCTAACCCTAAACATAAACACTAAACCCTAAACCTAACCCTAACCCTAACCCTAACCCTAAACCCTAAACCCTAACACTAACCCTAACCCTAAAGACTAAACCCTAACTCTAACCCTAACCCTAACCCTAAACCCTAAACACTAACCTTAACCCTAACCCTAAATCTAAACCGTAACCCTAACCCTAACCCTATCCCTAAAACCTAACCCTAACCCTAACCCTTCCCCTAACCCTAACCTAACCCTAACCCTAACCCTAACACTGTGGCTAAACCTAACTCTGACACTTACCGTCTCTCTATCTTTAACTGTAACCCTCAACCTGTAACTAACCCTTTCCCTAAACTTAACCTTAACCATCAGCCAAAACCTAAACTTAACTATAACCCTAACACTAAACCTAACCATGTCTCAAACCCGAATCGTGTACCTAACCCTAACCATAACCTTAACCCTAACACTAAACCCGAAACCCTAACACTAACCCTAACCCTAAACCTAAACCCTAAACCCAAA
>CM063089.1:112587279-112589779 GCA_031876335.1 Hipposideros larvatus | reverse complement strand
AACCTAAGCCTAACCCTAACCCTAACACTGTGGCTAAACCTAACTCTGACACTTACCGTCTCTCTATCTTTAACTGTAACCCTCAACCTGTAACTAACCCTTACCCTAAACTTAACCTTAACCATCAGCCAAAACCTAAACTTAACTATAACCCTAACATTAAACCTAACCATGTCTCAAACCCGAATCGTGTACCTAACCCTAACCATAACCTTAACCCTAACACTAAACCCGAAACCCTAACACTAACCCTAACCCTAAACCTAAACCCTAAACCCAAACCCTAACCCTAACGCTAACCCTAACCTTAAACACTAAACCCTAAACCTAACCCTAACCCTAACCCTAACCCTAAACCCTAAACCCTAACACTATCCCTAACCCTAAAGCCTAAATCCTAACTCTAACCCTAACCCTAACCCTAAACCCTAAACACTAACCTTAACCCTAACCCTAAACCTAAACCGTAACCCTAACCCTTACCCTATCCCTAAAACCTAACCCTAACCCAAACCCTAATCTAACCCTAACTCTAACCCTAACCCTAACACTAACCCTATCCCTAAACCCTAACCCTAAAATGTAAACACTAACCCTCCCCTATTCCTAACCCTAACCCTAACGCTAACCCTAAACCCTAACCTAACCTGATCCCTAACCCTAACACTGTCGCTAAACCTAACTCTGACCCTTACCGTCTCTCCAACCTTAACTCTAACCCTCACCCTGTCACTAACCCTGTCCCTAAACCTAAACTTAAGCATCAGACAAAACCTAAACTTAATATAACCCTAACACTAAACCTAACCATGTCTCAAACCCGAAACGTGTACCTAACCCTAACACTAACCTTAACCCTAACACTAAACCCGAAACCCTAACACTAACCCTAACCCTAAACCTAAACCCTAAACCCAAACCCTAACCCTAACGCTAACCCTAAACATAAACACTAAACCCTAACCCTAACCCTAACCCTAACCCTAAACCCTAAACCCTAACACTAACCCTAACCCTAAACCCTAAACCCTAACACTAACCCCAACCCTAAAGCCTAAACCCTAACTCTAACCCTAACCCTAACCCTAAACCATAAACCCTAACCTTAACCCTAACCCTAACCCTAAACCGTAACCCTAACCCTAACCCTATCCCTAAAACCTAACCCTAACCCTAACCCTAACCCTAACCCTAACACTCAACCTGTAACTAACCCTGTCCCTAAACGTAACCTTAACCATCAGCCAAAACCTAAACTTAACCATAACCCTAACACTAAACCTAAACATGTCTCAAACCCGAATCGTGTACCTAACACTAACCCTAAACTTAACCTTAACCCTAAAACCGAAACCCTAACCCTAACCCTAACCCTAACCCTAAACCCTAACCTTAACCCTAACCTTAAACCTAAACCGTAACCCTAACCCTAACCCTATCCCTAAAACCTAACCCTAACCCTAACCCTAACCCTAACTCTAACCCTAACCCTAACCCTAACCCTAAACCTAAACCGTAACCCTAAAATGTAAACACTAACCCTCCCTATTCCTAACCCTAACCCTAACGCTAACCCTAAACCCTAACCTAACCTGATCCCTAACCCTAACACTGTCGCTAAACCTAACTCTGAACCTTACCGTCTCTCCAACCTTAACTCTAACTCTCACCCTGTCACTAACCCTGTCCCTAAACCTAAACTTAAGCATCAGACAAAACCTAAACTTAATATAACCCTAACAGTAAACCTAACCATGTCCCAAACCCTAATCCTGCCCCTAACCCTAACCCTAACCCTAACCATAACCCTAACCCTAAATCCTAAACCCTAACCCTAACCCTAACCCTAAACCCTAACTCTAACCCTAACCCTAACCTAACCGTAACCCTAACCCTAACACTGTCGCTAAACCTAACTCTGACCCTTACCGTCTCTCTATCTTTAACTCTAACCCTCACCCTGTAACTAACCCTGTCCCTAAACCTAACCTTAACCATCAGCCAAAACCTAAACTTAACTATAACCCTAACACTAAACCTAACCATGTCTCAAACCCGAAACGTGTACCTAACCCTAACCCTAACCTTAACCCTAACACTAAACCCGAAACCCTAACACTAACCCTAACCCTAAACCTAAACCCTAAACCCAAACCCTAACCCTAACGCTAACCCTAACCATAAACACTAAACCCTAAACCTAACCCTAACCCTAACCCTAACCCTAAACCCTAAACCCTAACACTAACCCTAACCCTAAAGACTAAACCCTAACTCTAACCCTAACCCTAACCCTAAACCCTAAACACTAACCTTAACCCTAACCCTAAATCTAAACCGTAACCCTAACCCTAACCCTATCCCTAAAACCTAACCCTAACCCTAACCCTTCCCCTAACCCTAACCTAACCGTAACCCTAACCCTAACACTGTCGCTAAACCTAACTCTGACCCTTACCGTCTCTCTATCTTTAACTCTAACCCTCACCCTGTAACTAAC
>CM063089.1:112532279-112562279 GCA_031876335.1 Hipposideros larvatus | reverse complement strand
TTAATATAACCCTAACACTAAACCTAACCTTGTCTCAAACACGAAACGTGTACCTAACCCTAACACTAACCTTAACCCTAACAATAACCCGAAACGCTAACACTAACCCTAACCCCAAACCTAAACCCTAAACCCAAACCCTAACCCTAACGCTAACCCTAACCATAAACACTAAACCCTAACCCTAACCCTAACCATAAACCCTAAACCCTAACCTTAACCCTAACCCTAAACCTAAACCGTAAACCTAACCCTAACCCTATCCCTAAAACCTAACCCTAACCCTAACCCTAACCCTAACTCTAACCCTAACCCTAACCCTAACCCTATCCCTAAACCCTAACCCTAAAATGTAAACACTAACCCTCCCCTATTCCTAACCCTAACCCTAACCCTAACCCTAAACCCTAACCTAACCTGATCCCTAACCCTAACACTGTCGCTAAACCTAACTCTGACCCTTACGGTCTCTCCAACCTTAACTCTAACCCTCACCCTGTCACTAAACCTGTCCCTAAACCTAAACTTAAGCATCAGACAAAACCAAAACTTAATATTACCCTAACAGTAAACCTAACCATGTCCCAAACCCTAATCCTGTCCCTAACCCTAACCCTAACCCTAACCCTAACCCTAACCCTAACCCTAACACTAAACCCTAAACCCTAACACTAACCCTAACCCTAAAGCCTAAACCCTAACTCTAACCCTAACCCTAACCCTAACCCTAAACCCTAAACCCTAACCTTAACGCTACCCCTAAACCTAAACCGTAATACTAACCCTAACCCTATCCCTAAAACCTAACCCTAACACTAACCCTAACCCTAACCCTAACCCTAACACTAACCCTAACCCTAAACCTAAACAGTAAACCCTAACCCTAACCCTAACCCTAACCCTAACACTAAACCCTAAACCCTAACACTAAACCTAACCCTAAAGTCTAAACCCTAACCCTAACCTTAACCCTAACCCTAACCCTAATCCTATCCCTAAACCTAAAACAAATGATAAACCTAACCCTATCCCTAACCCTAAACCCTAAACCCTAACCTTAACCCTAACCCTAAACCTAAACCGTAACCCTAACCCTAACCCTATCCCTAAAACCTAACCCTAACCCTAACCCTAACCCTATCCTAACACTAACCCTAACGCTAACACTGTCGCTAAACCTAACTCTGTACCTTACCGTCTCTCTAACTTTAACTCTAACCCTCACCCTGTAACTAACCCTGTCCCTAAACCTAACCTTAACCATCAGCCAAAACCTAAACTTAACTATAACCCTAACACTAAACCTAACCATGTCTCAAATCCGAAACATGTACCTAACCCTAACCCTACACTTAACCCTAACCCTAACTCTAACCCTAACCATAAACACTAAACCCTAAACCTAACCCTAACCCTAACCCTAACCCTAAACCCTAAACCCTAACACTAACCCTAAAACTAAAGCCTGAACCCTAACTCTAACCGTAACCCTAACCCTAAACCTAAACCGTAACCCTAACCCTAACCCTATCCCTAAAACCTAACCCTAACCCTAACCTTAACCCTAACCCTAAACCCTAACCTAATCTGATCCCTAACCCTAACACTGTAGCTAAACCTAACTCTGACCCTTACCGTCTCTCCAACCTTAACTCTAACCCTCACCCTGTCACTAACCCTGTCCCTAAACCTAAACTTAAGCATCAGACAAAACCTAAACTTAATATAACCCTAACAGTAAACCTAACCATGTCCCAAACCCTAATCCTGTCCCTAACCCTAAACCTAATGCTAACACTAACCCTAACCCTAACCCTAAACCCTAAACCCTAACCTTAATCCTAACCCTAAACCTAAACCGTAACCCTAACACTAACCCTATCCCTAAAACCTAACCCTAACCCTAACCCTACCCCTAACCCTAACCTAACCCTAACCCTAACCCTAACACTGTCGCTAAACCTAACTCTGACACTTACCGTCTCTCTATCTTTAACTCTAACCCTCACCCTGTAACTAATCCTGTCCCTAAACCTAACCTTAACCATCAGCCAAAACCTAAACTTAACTATAACCCTAACACTAAACCTAACCATGTCTCAAACCCGAATCGTGTACCTAACCCTAACCATAACTTTAACCCTAACAATAAACCCGAAACCCTAACACTAACCCTAACCCTAAACCTAAACCCTAAACCCAAACCCTAACCCTAACGCTAACCCGAACCTTAAACACTAAACCCTAATCCTAACCCTAACCCTAACCCTAACCCTAAACCCTAAACCCTAACACTATCCCTAACCCTAAAGCCTAAACCCTAACTCTAACCCTAAACCTAACCCTAAACCCTAAACCCTAACCTTAACCCTAATCCTAAACCTAAACCGTAACCCTAACCCTAACACTATCCCTAATACCTAACCCTAAACCTAACCCTAACCCTAACCCTAACTCTAACCCTAACCCTAACCTAACCGTAACCCTAACCCTAACACTGTCGCTAAACCTAACTCTGAACCTTACCGTCTCTCTATCTTTAACTCTAACCCTCACCCTGTAACTAACACTGTCCCTAAACCTAACCTTAACCATCAGCCAAAACCTAAACTTAACTATAACCCTAACACTAAACCTAACCATGTCTCAAACCCGAAACGTGTACCTAACCCTAACCCTAACCATAACCCTAACACTAAACCCGAAACCCTAACACTAACCCTAACCCTAAACCTAAACCCTAAACCCAAACCCTAACCCTAACGCTAACCCTAACCATAAACACTAAACCCTAACCCTAACCCTAACCCTAACCCTAACCCTAAACCCTAAACCCTAACACTAACCCTAACCCTAAAGCCTAAACCCTAACACTAACCCTAACCCTAACCCTAAACCCTAAACCCTAACCTTAACCCTAACCCTAAACCTAAACCGTAACCCTAACCCTAACCCTATCCCTAAAACCTAACCCTAACCCTAACCCTAACCCTAACTCTAACCCTAACCCTAACCCTAACCCTATCCCTAAACCCTAACCCTAAAATGTAAACACTAACCCTCCCCTATTCCTAACCCTAACCCTAACCCTAACCCTAAACCCTATCCTAACATGATCCCTAACCCTAACACTGTCGCTAAACCTAACTCTGACCCTTACCGTCTCTCCAAACTTAACTCTAACCCTCACCCTGTCACTAACCCTGTCCCTAAACCTAAACTTAAGCATCAGACAAAACCTAAACTTAATATAACCCTAACAGTAAACCTAACCATGTCCCAAACCCTAATCCTGTCCCTAACCCTAAACCTAATGCTAACCCTAACCCTAACACTAACCCTAAACCCTAAACCCTAACCTTAACCCTAACCCTAAACCTAAACCGTAACCCTAACCCTAACCCTATCCCTAAAACCTAACCCTAACCCTAACCCTAACCCTAACCTAACCCTAACCCTAACCCTAACACTGTCGCTAAACCTAACTCTGTACCTTACCGTCTCTCTAACTTTAACTCTAACCCTCACCCTGTAACTAACCCTGTCCCTAAACCTAACCTTAACCATCAGCCAAAACCTAAACTTAACTATAACCCTAACACTAAACCTAACCATGTCTCAAATCCGAAACATGTACCTAACCCTAACCCTTACCTTAACCCTAACCCTAACGCTAACCCTAACCATAAACACTAAACCCTAAACCTAACCCTAACCCTAACCCTAACCCTAAACCCTAAACCCTAACACTAACCCTAACACTAAAGCCTAAACCCTAACTCTAACCCTAACCCTAACACTTAACCCTAAACCCTAACCTTAACCCTAACCCTAAACCTAAACCGTAACCCTAACCCTAACCCTATCCCTAAAACCTAACCCTAACCCTAACCCTAACCCTAACCCTAAACCCTAACCTAACCTGATCCCTAACCCTAACACTGTCGCTAAACCTAACTCTGACCCTTACCGTCTCTCCAACCTTAACTCTAACCCTCACCCTGTCACTAACCCTGTCCCTAAACCTAAACTTAAGCATCAGACAAAACCTAAACTTAATATAACCCTAACAGTAAACCTAACCATGTCCCAAACCCTAATCCTGTCCCTAACCCTCAACCTAATGCTAACCCTAACCCTAACCCTAACCCTAAAACCTAAACCCTAACCTTAACCCTAACCCTAAACCTAAACCGTAACCCTAACCCTAACCCTATCCCTAAAACCTAACCCTAACCTTAACCCTACCCCTAACCCTAACCTAACCCTAACCCTAACCCTAACACTGTCGCTAAACCTAACTCTGACACTTACCGTCTCTCTATCTTTAACTCTAACCCTCACCCTGTAACTAACCCTGTCCCTAAACCTAACCTTAACCATCAGCCAAAACCTAAACTTAACTATAACCCTAACACTAAACCTAACCATGTCTCAAACCCGAATCGTGTACCTAACCCTAACAATAACCTTAACCCTAACACTAAACCCGAAACCCTAACACTAACCCTAACCCTAAACCTAAACCCTAAACCCAAACCCTAACCCTAACGCTAACCCTAACGTTAAACACTAAACCCTAACCCTAACCCTAACCCTAACCCTAACCCTAAACCCTAAACCCTAACACTATCCCTAACCCTAAAAAATAAACCCTAACTCTAACCCTAAACCTAACCCTAACCCCTAAACCCTAACCTTAACCCTAATCCTAAACCTAAACCGTAACCCTAAACCTAACCCTATCCCTAATACCTAACCCTAACCCTAACCCTAACCCTAACCCTAACTCTAACCCTAACCCTAACCTAACCGTAACCCTAACCCTAACACTGTCGCTAAACCTAACTCTGACCCTTACCGTCTCTCTATCTTTAACTCTAACCCTCACCCTGTAACTAACCCTGTCCCTAAACCTAACCTTAACCATCAGCCAAAACCTACACTTAACTATAACCCTAACACTAAACCTAACCATGTCTCAAACCCGAAACGTGTACCTAACCCTAACCCTAACCGTAACCCTAACACTAAACCCGAAACCCTAACACTAACCCTAACCCTAAACCTAAACCCTAAACCCAAACCCTAACCCTAACGCTAACCCTAACCATAAACACTAAACCCTAACCCTAACCCTAACCCTAACCCTAACCCTAACCCTAAAGCCTAAACCCTAACACTAACACTAACCCTAACCCTAAACCCTAAACCCTAACCTTAACCCTAACCCTAAACCTAAACCGTAACCCTAACCCTAACCCTATCCCTAAAACCTAACCCTAACCCTAACCCTAACCCTAACCCTAAACCCTAACCTAACCTGATCCCTAACCCTAACACTGTCGCTAAACCTAACTCTGACCCTTACCGTCTCTCCAACCTTAACTCTAACCCTCACCCTGTCACTAACCCTGTCCCTAAACCTAAACTTAAGCATCAGACAAAACCTAAACTTAATATAACCCTAACAGTAAACCTAACCATGTCCCAAACCCTAATCCTGTCCCTAACCCTCAACCTAATGCTAACCCTAACCCTAACCCTAACCCTAAAACCTAAACCCTAACCTTAACCCTAACCCTAAACCTAAACCGTAACCCTAACCCTAACCCTATCCCTAAAACCTAACCCTAACCTTAACCCTACCCCTAACCCTAACCTAACCCTAACCCTAACCCTAACACTGTCGCTAAACCTAACTCTGACACTTACCGTCTCTCTATCTTTAACTCTAACCCTCACCCTGTAACTAACCCTGTCCCTAAACCTAACCTTAACCATCAGCCAAAACCTAAACTTAACTATAACCCTAACACTAAACCTAACCATGTCTCAAACCCGAATCGTGTACCTAACCCTAACAATAACCTTAACCCTAACACTAAACCCGAAACCCTAACACTAACCCTAACCCTAAACCTAAACCCTAAACCCAAACCCTAACCCTAACGCTAACCCTAACGTTAAACACTAAACCCTAACCCTAACCCTAACCCTAACCCTAACCCTAAACCCTAAACCCTAACACTATCCCTAACCCTAAAAAATAAACCCTAACTCTAACCCTAAACCTAACCCTAACCCCTAAACCCTAACCTTAACCCTAATCCTAAACCTAAACCGTAACCCTAAACCTAACCCTATCCCTAATACCTAACCCTAACCCTAACCCTAACCCTAACCCTAACTCTAACCCTAACCCTAACCTAACCGTAACCCTAACCCTAACACTATCGCTAAACCTAACTCTGACCCTTACCGTCTCTCTATCTTTAACTCTAACCCTCACCCTGTAACTAACCCTGTCCCTAAACCTAACCTTAACCATCAGCCAAAACCTACACTTAACTATAACCCTAACACTAAACCTAACCATGTCTCAAACCCGAAACGTGTACCTAACCCTAACCCTAACCGTAACCCTAACACTAAACCCGAAACCCTAACACTAACCCTAACCCTAAACCTAAACCCTAAACCCAAACCCTAACCCTAACGCTAACCCTAACCATAAACACTAAACCCTAACCCTAACCCTAACCCTAACCCTAACCCTAAACCCTAAACCCTAACACTAACCCTAACCCTAAAGCCTAAACCCTAACACTAACACTAACCCTAACCCTAAACCCTAAACCCTAACCTTAACCCTAACCCTAAACCTAAACCGTAACCCTAACCCTAACCCTATCCCTAAAACCTAACCCTAACCCTAACCCTAACACTAACTCTAACCCTAACCCTAACCCTAACCCTATCCCTAAACCCTAACCCTAAAATGTAAACACTAACCCTCCCCTATTCCTAACCCTAACCCTAACCCTAACCCTAAACCCTAACCTAACCTGATCCCTAACCCTAACACTGTCGCTAAACCTAACTCTGACCCTTACCGTCTCTCCAACCTTAACTCTAACCCTCACCCTGTCACTAACCCTGTCCCTAAACCTAAACTTAAGCATCAGACAAAACCTAAACTAAATATAACCCTAACAGTAAACCTAACCATGTACCAAACCCTAATCCTGTCCCTAACTCTAAACCTAATGCTAACCCTAACCCTAACCCTAACCCTAAACCCTAAACCCTAACCTTAACCCTAACCCTAAACCTAAACCATAATCCTAAACCTAACCCTATCCCTAAAACCTAACCCTAACCCTAACCCTAACCTAACCCTAAACCTAACCCTAACCCTGTCGCTAAACCTAACTCTGTACCTTACCGTCTCTCTAACTTTAACTCTAACCCTCACCCTGTAACTAACCCTGTCCCTAAACCTAACCTTAACCATCAGCCAAAACCTAAACTTAACTATAACCCTAACACTAAACCTAACCATGTCTCAAATCCGAAACATGTACCTAACCCTAACCCTACACTTAACCCTAACCCTAACTCTAACCCTAACCATAAACACTAAACCCTAAACCTAACCCTAACCCTAACCCTAACCCTAAACCCTAAACCCTAACACTAACCCTAAAACTAAAGCCTGAACCCTAACTCTAACCGTAACCCTAACCCTAAACCTAAACCGTAACCCTAACCCTAACCCTATCCCTAAAACCTAACCCTAACCCTAACCCTAACCCTAACCCTAAACCCTAACCTAATCTGATCCCTAACCCTAACACTGTAGCTAAACCTAACTCTGACCCTTACCGTCTCTCCAACCTTAACTCTAACCCTCACCCTGTCACTAACCCTGTCCCTAAACCTAAACTTAAGCATCAGACAAAACCTAAACTTAATATAACCCTAACAGTAAACCTAACCATGTCCCAAACCCTAATCCTGTCCCTAACCCTAAACCTAATGCTAACACTAACCCTAACCCTAACCCTAAACCCTAAACCCTAACCTTAATCCTAACCCTAAACCTAAACCGTAACCCTAACACTAACCCTATCCCTAAAACCTAACCCTAACCCTAACCCTACCCCTAACCCTAACCTAACCCTAACCCTAACCCTAACACTGTCGCTAAACCTAACTCTGACACTTACCGTCTCTCTATCTTTAACTCTAACCCTCACCCTGTAACTAATCCTGTCCCTAAACCTAACCTTAACCATCAGCCAAAACCTAAACTTAACTATAACCCTAACACTAAACCTAACCATGTCTCAAACCCGAATCGTGTACCTAACCCTAACCATAACTTTAACCCTAACAATAAACCCGAAACCCTAACACTAACCCTAACCCTAAACCTAAACCCTAAACCCAAACCCTAACCCTAACGCTAACCCGAACCTTAAACACTAAACCCTAACCCTAACCCTAACCCTAACCCTAACCCTAAACCCTAAACCCTAACACTATCCCTAACCCTAAAGCCTAAACCCTAACTCTAACCCTAAACCTAACCCTAAACCCTAAACCCTAACCTTAACCCTAATCCTAAACCTAAACCGTAACCCTAACCCTAACACTATCCCTAATACCTAACCCTAAACCTAACCCTAACCCTAACCCTAACTCTAACCCTAACCCTAACCTAACCGTAACCCTAACCCTAACACTGTCGCTAAACCTAACTCTGAACCTTACCGTCTCTCTATCTTTAACTCTAACCCTCACCCTGTAACTAACACTGTCCCTAAACCTAACCTTAACCATCAGCCAAAACCTAAACTTAACTATAACCCTAACACTAAACCTAACCATGTCTCAAACCCGAAACGTGTACCTAACCCTAACCCTAACCATAACCCTAACACTAAACCCGAAACCCTAACACTAACCCTAACCCTAAACCTAAACCCTAAACCCAAACCCTAACCCTAACGCTAACCCTAACCATAAACACTAAACCCTAACCCTAACCCTAACCCTAACCCTAACCCTAAACCCTAAACCCTAACACTAACCCTAACCCTAAAGCCTAAACCCTAACACTAACCCTAACCCTAACCCTAAACCCTAAACCCTAACCTTAACCCTAACCCTAAACCTAAACCGTAACCCTAACCCTAACCCTATCCCTAAAACCTAACCCTAACCCTAACCCTAACCCTAACTCTAACCCTAACCCTAACCCTAACCCTATCCCTAAACCCTAACCCTAAAATGTAAACACTAACCCTCCCCTATTCCTAACCCTAACCCTAACCCTAACCCTAAACCCTATCCTAACATGATCCCTAACCCTAACACTGTCGCTAAACCTAACTCTGACCCTTACCGTCTCTCCAAACTTAACTCTAACCCTCACCCTGTCACTAACCCTGTCCCTAAACCTAAACTTAAGCATCAGACAAAACCTAAACTTAATATAACCCTAACAGTAAACCTAACCATGTCCCAAACCCTAATCCTGTCCCTAACCCTAAACCTAATGCTAACCCTAACCCTAACACTAACCCTAAACCCTAAACCCTAACCTTAACCCTAACCCTAAACCTAAACCGTAACCCTAACCCTAACCCTATCCCTAAAACCTAACCCTAACCCTAACCCTAACCCTAACCTAACCCTAACCCTAACCCTAACACTGTCGCTAAACCTAACTCTGTACCTTACCGTCTCTCTAACTTTAACTCTAACCCTCACCCTGTAACTAACCCTGTCCCTAAACCTAACCTTAACCATCAGCCAAAACCTAAACTTAACTATAACCCTAACACTAAACCTAACCATGTCTCAAATCCGAAACATGTACCTAACCCTAACCCTTACCTTAACCCTAACCCTAACGCTAACCCTAACCATAAACACTAAACCCTAAACCTAACCCTAACCCTAACCCTAACCCTAAACCCTAAACCCTAACACTAACCCTAACACTAAAGCCTAAACCCTAACTCTAACCCTAACCCTAACACTTAACCCTAAACCCTAACCTTAACCCTAACCCTAAACCTAAACCGTAACCCTAACCCTAACCCTATCCCTAAAACCTAACCCTAACCCTAACCCTAACCCTAACCCTAAACCCTAACCTAACCTGATCCCTAACCCTAACACTGTCGCTAAACCTAACTCTGACCCTTACCGTCTCTCCAACCTTAACTCTAACCCTCACCCTGTCACTAACCCTGTCCCTAAACCTAAACTTAAGCATCAGACAAAACCTAAACTTAATATAACCCTAACAGTAAACCTAACCATGTCCCAAACCCTAATCCTGTCCCTAACCCTCAACCTAATGCTAACCCTAACCCTAACCCTAACCCTAAAACCTAAACCCTAACCTTAACCCTAACCCTAAACCTAAACCGTAACCCTAACCCTAACCCTATCCCTAAAACCTAACCCTAACCTTAACCCTACCCCTAACCCTAACCTAACCCTAACCCTAACCCTAACACTGTCGCTAAACCTAACTCTGACACTTACCGTCTCTCTATCTTTAACTCTAACCCTCACCCTGTAACTAACCCTGTCCCTAAACCTAACCTTAACCATCAGCCAAAACCTAAACTTAACTATAACCCTAACACTAAACCTAACCATGTCTCAAACCCGAATCGTGTACCTAACCCTAACAATAACCTTAACCCTAACACTAAACCCGAAACCCTAACACTAACCCTAACCCTAAACCTAAACCCTAAACCCAAACCCTAACCCTAACGCTAACCCTAACGTTAAACACTAAACCCTAACCCTAACCCTAACCCTAACCCTAACCCTAAACCCTAAACCCTAACACTATCCCTAACCCTAAAAAATAAACCCTAACTCTAACCCTAAACCTAACCCTAACCCCTAAACCCTAACCTTAACCCTAATCCTAAACCTAAACCGTAACCCTAAACCTAACCCTATCCCTAATACCTAACCCTAACCCTAACCCTAACCCTAACCCTAACTCTAACCCTAACCCTAACCTAACCGTAACCCTAACCCTAACACTGTCGCTAAACCTAACTCTGACCCTTACCGTCTCTCTATCTTTAACTCTAACCCTCACCCTGTAACTAACCCTGTCCCTAAACCTAACCTTAACCATCAGCCAAAACCTACACTTAACTATAACCCTAACACTAAACCTAACCATGTCTCAAACCCGAAACGTGTACCTAACCCTAACCCTAACCGTAACCCTAACACTAAACCCGAAACCCTAACACTAACCCTAACCCTAAACCTAAACCCTAAACCCAAACCCTAACCCTAACGCTAACCCTAACCATAAACACTAAACCCTAACCCTAACCCTAACCCTAACCCTAACCCTAAAGCCTAAACCCTAACACTAACACTAACCCTAACCCTAAACCCTAAACCCTAACCTTAACCCTAACCCTAAACCTAAACCGTAACCCTAACCCTAACCCTATCCCTAAAACCTAACCCTAACCCTAACCCTAACCCTAACCCTAAACCCTAACCTAACCTGATCCCTAACCCTAACACTGTCGCTAAACCTAACTCTGACCCTTACCGTCTCTCCAACCTTAACTCTAACCCTCACCCTGTCACTAACCCTGTCCCTAAACCTAAACTTAAGCATCAGACAAAACCTAAACTTAATATAACCCTAACAGTAAACCTAACCATGTCCCAAACCCTAATCCTGTCCCTAACCCTCAACCTAATGCTAACCCTAACCCTAACCCTAACCCTAAAACCTAAACCCTAACCTTAACCCTAACCCTAAACCTAAACCGTAACCCTAACCCTAACCCTATCCCTAAAACCTAACCCTAACCTTAACCCTACCCCTAACCCTAACCTAACCCTAACCCTAACCCTAACACTGTCGCTAAACCTAACTCTGACACTTACCGTCTCTCTATCTTTAACTCTAACCCTCACCCTGTAACTAACCCTGTCCCTAAACCTAACCTTAACCATCAGCCAAAACCTAAACTTAACTATAACCCTAACACTAAACCTAACCATGTCTCAAACCCGAATCGTGTACCTAACCCTAACAATAACCTTAACCCTAACACTAAACCCGAAACCCTAACACTAACCCTAACCCTAAACCTAAACCCTAAACCCAAACCCTAACCCTAACGCTAACCCTAACGTTAAACACTAAACCCTAACCCTAACCCTAACCCTAACCCTAACCCTAAACCCTAAACCCTAACACTATCCCTAACCCTAAAAAATAAACCCTAACTCTAACCCTAAACCTAACCCTAACCCCTAAACCCTAACCTTAACCCTAATCCTAAACCTAAACCGTAACCCTAAACCTAACCCTATCCCTAATACCTAACCCTAACCCTAACCCTAACCCTAACCCTAACTCTAACCCTAACCCTAACCTAACCGTAACCCTAACCCTAACACTATCGCTAAACCTAACTCTGACCCTTACCGTCTCTCTATCTTTAACTCTAACCCTCACCCTGTAACTAACCCTGTCCCTAAACCTAACCTTAACCATCAGCCAAAACCTACACTTAACTATAACCCTAACACTAAACCTAACCATGTCTCAAACCCGAAACGTGTACCTAACCCTAACCCTAACCGTAACCCTAACACTAAACCCGAAACCCTAACACTAACCCTAACCCTAAACCTAAACCCTAAACCCAAACCCTAACCCTAACGCTAACCCTAACCATAAACACTAAACCCTAACCCTAACCCTAACCCTAACCCTAACCCTAAACCCTAAACCCTAACACTAACCCTAACCCTAAAGCCTAAACCCTAACACTAACACTAACCCTAACCCTAAACCCTAAACCCTAACCTTAACCCTAACCCTAAACCTAAACCGTAACCCTAATCCTAACCCTATCCCTAAAACCTAACCCTAACCCTAACCCTAACACTAACTCTAACCCTAACCCTAACCCTAACCCTATCCCTAAACCCTAACCCTAAAATGTAAACACTAACCCTCCCCTATTCCTAACCCTAACCCTAACCCTAACCCTAAACCCTAACCTAACCTGATCCCTAACCCTAACACTGTCGCTAAACCTAACTCTGACCCTTACCGTCTCTCCAACCTTAACTCTAACCCTCACCCTGTCACTAACCCTGTCCCTAAACCTAAACTTAAGCATCAGACAAAACCTAAACTAAATATAACCCTAACAGTAAACCTAACCATGTACCAAACCCTAATCCTGTCCCTAACTCTAAACCTAATGCTAACCCTAACCCTAACCCTAACCCTAAACCCTAAACCCTAACCTTAACCCTAACCCTAAACCTAAACCATAATCCTAAACCTAACCCTATCCCTAAAACCTAACCCTAACCCTAACCCTAACCTAACCCTAAACCTAACCCTAACCCTGTCGCTAAACCTAACTCTGTACCTTACCGTCTCTCTAACTTTAACTCTAACCCTCACCCTGTAACTAACCCTGTCCCTAAACCTAACCTTAACCATCAGCCAAAACCTAAACTTAACCATAACCCTAACACTAAACCTAAACATGTCTCAAACCCGAATCGTGTACCTAACCCTAACCCTAACCCTAACCCTAACCCTAACCCTAACCCTAACACTAACCCTAACCCTAAACCTAAACACTAAACCCAAACCCTAACCCTAACGCTAACCCTAACCATAAACACTAAACCCTAACACTAACCCTAACCCTAACACTAAACCAAAACCCTAACACTAACCCTAACACTAAAGCCTAAAACCTAACTCTAACACTAACCCTAACCATAAACCCTAAACCCTAACCTTAACCCTAACCCTAAACCTAAACCGTAACCCTAACCCTAACCCTATCCCTAAAACCTAACCCTAACACTAACCCTAACCCAAACACTCAACCTGTAACTAACCGTGTCCCTAAACCTAACCTTAACCATCAGCCAAAACCTAAACTTAACCATAACCCTAACACTAAACCTAAACGTGTCTCAAACCCGAATCGTGTACCTAACACTAACCCTAAACTTAACCTTAACCCTAAACCCGAAACCCTAACCCTAACCCTATCCCTAAAACCTAACCATAACCCTAACCCTAACCCTAACCCTAACCCTAACTCTAACCCTAACCCTAACCCTAACCCTATCCCTAAACCCTAACCCTAAAATGTAAACACTAACCCTCCCCTATTCCTAACCCTAACCCTAACCCTAACTCTAAACCCTAACTCTAACCCTAACCCTAACCTAACCGTAACCCTAACCCTAACACTGTCGCTAAACCTAACTCTGACCCTTACCGTCTCTCTATCTTGAAATCTATCCCTCACCTTGTAACTAACCCTGTCCCTAAACCTAACCTTAACCATCAGCCAAAACCTACACTTAACTATAACCCTAACACTAAACCTAACCATGTCTGAAACCCGAAACGTGTACCTAACCCTAACCCTAACCGTAACCCTAACACTAAACCCGAAACCCTAACACTAACCCTAACCCTAAACCTAAACCCTAAACCCAAAACCGAACCCTAACGCTAACCCTAACCAAAAACACTAAACCCTAACCCTAACCCTAACCCTAACCCTAACCCTAAACCCTAAACCCTAACACTAACCCTAACCCTAAAGCCTAAACCCTAACACTAACCCTAACCCTAACCCTAAACCCTAAACACTAACCTTAACCCTAACCCTAAACCTAAACCGTAACCCTAACCCTAACCCTATCCCTAAAACCTAACCCTAACCCTAACCCTAACCCTAACTCTAACCCTAACCCTAACCCTAACCCTATCCCTAAACCCTAACCCTAAAATGTAAACACTAACCCTCCCCTATTCCTAACCCTAACCCTAACCCTAACCCTAAACCCTAACCTAACCTGATCCCTAACCCTAACACTGTCGCTAAACCTAACTCTGACCCTTACCGTCTCTCCAACCTTAACTCTAACCCTCACCCTGTCACTAACCCTGTCCCTAAACCTAAACTTAAGCATCAGACAAAACCTAAACTTAATATAACCCTAACACTAAACCTAACCATGTCTCAAACCCGAAACGTGTACCTAACCCTAAAACTAACCTTAACCCTAACACTAAACCCGAAACCCTAACAATAACCCTAACCCTAAACCTAAACCCTAAACCCAAACCCTAACCCTAACGCTAACCCTAACCTTAAACACTAAACCCTAACCCTAACCCTAACCCTAACCCTAACCCTAAACCCTAAACCCTAACACTATCCCTAACCCTAAAGCCTAAACCCTAACTCTAACCCTAAACCTAACCCTAAACCCTAAACCCTAACCTTAACCCTAATCCTAAACCTAAACCGTAACCCTAACCCTAACACTATCCCTAATACCTAACCCTAACCCTAACCCTAACCCTAACTCTAACCCTAACCCTAACCTAACCGTAACCCTAACCCTAACACTGTCGCTAAACCTAACTCTGACCCTTACCGTCTCTCTATCTTTAACTCTAACCCTCACCCTGTAACTAACACTGTCCCTAAACCTAACCTTAACCATCAGCCAAAACCTAAACTTAACTATAACCCTAACACTAAACCTAACCATGTCTCAAACCCGAAACGTGTACCTAACCCTAACCCTAACCATAACACTAACACTAAACCCGAAACCCTAACACTAACCCTAACCCTAAACCTAAACCCAAAACCCAAACCCAAACCCTAACGCTAACCCTAACCATAAACACTAAACCCTAACGCTAACCCTAACCCTAACCCTAACCCTAAACCCTAAACCCTAACACTAACCCTAACCCTAAAGCCTAAACCCTAACACTAACCCTAACCCTAACCCTAAACCCTAAACCCTAACCTTAACCCTAACCCTAAACCTAAACCGTAACCCTAACCCTAACCCTATCCCTAAAACCTAACCCTAACCCTAACCCTAACCTAACTCTAACCCTAACCCTAACCCTAACCCTATCCCTAAACCCTAACCCTAAAATGTAAACACTAACCCTCCCCTATTCCTAACCCTAACCCTAACCCTAACCCTAAACCCTATCCTAACCTGATCCCTAACCCTAACACTGTCGCTAAACCTAACTCTGACCCTTACCGTCTCTCCAACCTTAACTCTAACCCTCACCCTGTCACTAACCCTGTCCCTAAACCTAAACTTAAGCATCAGACAAAACCTAAACTTAATATAACCCTAACAGTAAACCTAACCATGTCCCAAACCCTAATCCTGTCCCTAACCCTAAACCTAATGCTAACCCTAACCCTAACCCTAACCCTAAACCCTAAACCCTAACCTTAACCCTAACCCTAAACCTAAACCGTAACCCTAACACTAACCCTATTCCTAAAACCTAACCCTAACCCTAATCCTAACCCTAACCCTAACCTAACCCTAACCCTAACCCTAACACTGTCGCTAAACCTAACTCTGTACCTTACCGTCTCTCTAACTTTAACTCTAACCCTCACCCTGTAACTAACCCTGTCCCTACACCTAACCTTAACCATCAGCCAAAACCTAAACTTAACTATAACCCTAACACTAAACCTAACCATGTCTCAAATCCGAAACATGTACCTAACCCTAACCCTTACCTTAACCCTAACCCTAACGCTAACCCTAACCATAAACACTAAACCCTAAACCTAACCCTAACCCTAACCCTAACCCTAAACCCTAAACCCTAACACTAACCCTAACACTAAAGCCTAAACCCTAACTCTAACCCTAACCCTAACACTTAACCCTAAACCCTAACCTTAACCCTAACCCTAAACCTAAACCGTAACCCTAACCCTAACCCTATCCCTAAAACCTAACCCTAACCCTAACCCTAACCCTAACCCTAAACCCTAACCTAACCTGATCCCTAACCCTAACACTGTCGCTAAACCTAACTCTGACCCTTACCGTCTCTCCAACCTTAACTCTAACCCTCACCCTGTCACTAACCCTGTCCCTAAACCTAAACTTAAGCATCAGACAAAACCTAAACTTAATATAACCCTAACAGTAAACCTAACCATGTCCCAAACCCTAATCCTGTCCCTAACCCTCAACCTAATGCTAACCCTAACCCTAACCCTAACCCTAAAACCTAAACCCTAACCTTAACCCTAACCCTAAACCTAAACCGTAACCCTAACCCTAACCCTATCCCTAAAACCTAACCCTAACCTTAACCCTACCCCTAACCCTAACCTAACCCTAACCCTAACCCTAACACTGTCGCTAAACCTAACTCTGACACTTACCGTCTCTCTATCTTTAACTCTAACCCTCACCCTGTAACTAACCCTGTCCCTAAACCTAACCTTAACCATCAGCCAAAACCTAAACTTAACTATAACCCTAACACTAAACCTAACCATGTCTCAAACCCGAATCGTGTACCTAACCCTAACAATAACCTTAACCCTAACACTAAACCCGAAACCCTAACACTAACCCTAACCCTAAACCTAAACCCTAAACCCAAACCCTAACCCTAACGCTAACCCTAACGTTAAACACTAAACCCTAACCCTAACCCTAACCCTAACCCTAACCCTAAACCCTAAACCCTAACACTATCCCTAACCCTAAAAAATAAACCCTAACTCTAACCCTAAACCTAACCCTAACCCCTAAACCCTAACCTTAACCCTAATCCTAAACCTAAACCGTAACCCTAAACCTAACCCTATCCCTAATACCTAACCCTAACCCTAACCCTAACCCTAACCCTAACTCTAACCCTAACCCTAACCTAACCGTAACCCTAACCCTAACACTGTCGCTAAACCTAACTCTGACCCTTACCGTCTCTCTATCTTTAACTCTAACCCTCACCCTGTAACTAACCCTGTCCCTAAACCTAACCTTAACCATCAGCCAAAACCTACACTTAACTATAACCCTAACACTAAACCTAACCATGTCTCAAACCCGAAACGTGTACCTAACCCTAACCCTAACCGTAACCCTAACACTAAACCCGAAACCCTAACACTAACCCTAACCCTAAACCTAAACCCTAAACCCAAACCCTAACCCTAACGCTAACCCTAACCATAAACACTAAACCCTAACCCTAACCCTAACCCTAAAGCCTAAACCCTAACACTAACACTAACCCTAACCCTAAACCCTAAACCCTAACCTTAACCCTAACCCTAAACCTAAACCGTAACCCTAACCCTAACCCTATCCCTAAAACCTAACCCTAACCCTAACCCTAACCCTAAACCCTAACCTAACCTGATCCCTAACCCTAACACTGTCGCTAAACCTAACTCTGACCCTTACCGTCTCTCCAACCTTAACTCTAACCCTCACCCTGTCACTAACCCTGTCCCTAAACCTAAACTTAAGCATCAGACAAAACCTAAACTTAATATAACCCTAACAGTAAACCTAACCATGTCCCAAACCCTAATCCTGTCCCTAACCCTCAACCTAATGCTAACCCTAACCCTAACCCTAACCCTAAAACCTAAACCCTAACCTTAACCCTAACCCTAAACCTAAACCGTAACCCTAACCCTAACCCTATCCCTAAAACCTAACCCTAACCTTAACCCTACCCCTAACCCTAACCTAACCCTAACCCTAACCCTAACACTGTCGCTAAACCTAACTCTGACACTTACCGTCTCTCTATCTTTAACTCTAACCCTCACCCTGTAACTAACCCTGTCCCTAAACCTAACCTTAACCATCAGCCAAAACCTAAACTTAACTATAACCCTAACACTAAACCTAACCATGTCTCAAACCCGAATCGTGTACCTAACCCTAACAATAACCTTAACCCTAACACTAAACCCGAAACCCTAACACTAACCCTAACCCTAAACCTAAACCCTAAACCCAAACCCTAACCCTAACGCTAACCCTAACGTTAAACACTAAACCCTAACCCTAACCCTAACCCTAACCCTAAACCCTAAACCCTAACACTATCCCTAACCCTAAAAAATAAACCCTAACTCTAACCCTAAACCTAACCCTAACCCCTAAACCCTAACCTTAACCCTAATCCTAAACCTAAACCGTAACCCTAAACCTAACCCTATCCCTAATACCTAACCCTAACCCTAACCCTAACCCTAACCCTAACTCTAACCCTAACCCTAACCTAACCGTAACCCTAACCCTAACACTATCGCTAAACCTAACTCTGACCCTTACCGTCTCTCTATCTTTAACTCTAACCCTCACCCTGTAACTAACCCTGTCCCTAAACCTAACCTTAACCATCAGCCAAAACCTACACTTAACTATAACCCTAACACTAAACCTAACCATGTCTCAAACCCGAAACGTGTACCTAACCCTAACCCTAACCGTAACCCTAACACTAAACCCGAAACCCTAACACTAACCCTAACCCTAAACCTAAACCCTAAACCCAAACCCTAACCCTAACGCTAACCCTAACCATAAACACTAAACCCTAACCCTAACCCTAACCCTAACCCTAACCCTAAACCCTAAACCCTAACACTAACCCTAACCCTAAAGCCTAAACCCTAACACTAACACTAACCCTAACCCTAAACCCTAAACCCTAACCTTAACCCTAACCCTAAACCTAAACCGTAACCCTAACCCTAACCCTATCCCTAAAACCTAACCCTAACCCTAACCCTAACACTAACTCTAACCCTAACCCTAACCCTAACCCTATCCCTAAACCCTAACCCTAAAATGTAAACACTAACCCTCCCCTATTCCTAACCCTAACCCTAACCCTAACCCTAAACCCTAACCTAACCTGATCCCTAACCCTAACACTGTCGCTAAACCTAACTCTGACCCTTACCGTCTCTCCAACCTTAACTCTAACCCTCACCCTGTCACTAACCCTGTCCCTAAACCTAAACTTAAGCATCAGACAAAACCTAAACTAAATATAACCCTAACAGTAAACCTAACCATGTACCAAACCCTAATCCTGTCCCTAACTCTAAACCTAATGCTAACCCTAACCCTAACCCTAACCCTAAACCCTAAACCCTAACCTTAACCCTAACCCTAAACCTAAACCATAATCCTAAACCTAACCCTATCCCTAAAACCTAACCCTAACCCTAACCCTAACCTAACCCTAAACCTAACCCTAACCCTGTCGCTAAACCTAACTCTGTACCTTACCGTCTCTCTAACTTTAACTCTAACCCTCACCCTGTAACTAACCCTGTCCCTAAACCTAACCTTAACCATCAGCCAAAACCTAAACTTAACTATAACCCTAACACTAAACCTAACCATGTCTCAAATCCGAAACATGTACCTAACCCTAACCCTACACTTAACCCTAACCCTAACTCTAACCCTAACCATAAACACTAAACCCTAAACCTAACCCTAACCCTAACCCTAACCCTAAACCCTAAACCCTAACACTAACCCTAAAACTAAAGCCTGAACCCTAACTCTAACCGTAACCCTAACCCTAAACCTAAACCGTAACCCTAACCCTAACCCTATCCCTAAAACCTAACCCTAACCCTAACCCTAACCCTAACCCTAAACCCTAACCTAATCTGATCCCTAACCCTAACACTGTAGCTAAACCTAACTCTGACCCTTACCGTCTCTCCAACCTTAACTCTAACCCTCACCCTGTCACTAACCCTGTCCCTAAACCTAAACTTAAGCATCAGACAAAACCTAAACTTAATATAACCCTAACAGTAAACCTAACCATGTCCCAAACCCTAATCCTGTCCCTAACCCTAAACCTAATGCTAACACTAACCCTAACCCTAACCCTAAACCCTAAACCCTAACCTTAATCCTAACCCTAAACCTAAACCGTAACCCTAACACTAACCCTATCCCTAAAACCTAACCCTAACCCTAACCCTACCCCTAACCCTAACCTAACCCTAACCCTAACCCTAACACTGTCGCTAAACCTAACTCTGACACTTACCGTCTCTCTATCTTTAACTCTAACCCTCACCCTGTAACTAATCCTGTCCCTAAACCTAACCTTAACCATCAGCCAAAACCTAAACTTAACTATAACCCTAACACTAAACCTAACCATGTCTCAAACCCGAATCGTGTACCTAACCCTAACCATAACTTTAACCCTAACAATAAACCCGAAACCCTAACACTAACCCTAACCCTAAACCTAAACCCTAAACCCAAACCCTAACCCTAACGCTAACCCGAACCTTAAACACTAAACCCTAACCCTAACCCTAACCCTAACCCTAACCCTAAACCCTAAACCCTAACACTATCCCTAACCCTAAAGCCTAAACCCCTAACTCTAACCCTAAACCTAACCCTAAACCCTAAACCCTAACCTTAACCCTAATCCTAAACCTAAACCGTAACCCTAACCCTAACACTATCCCTAATACCTAACCCTAAACCTAACCCTAACCCTAACCCTAACTCTAACCCTAACCCTAACCTAACCGTAACCCTAACCCTAACACTGTCGCTAAACCTAACTCTGAACCTTACCGTCTCTCTATCTTTAACTCTAACCCTCACCCTGTAACTAACACTGTCCCTAAACCTAACCTTAACCATCAGCCAAAACCTAAACTTAACTATAACCCTAACACTAAACCTAACCATGTCTCAAACCCGAAACGTGTACCTAACCCTAACCCTAACCATAACCCTAACACTAAACCCGAAACCCTAACACTAACCCTAACCCTAAACCTAAACCCTAAACCCAAACCCTAACCCTAACGCTAACCCTAACCATAAACACTAAACCCTAACCCTAACCCTAACCCTAACCCTAACCCTAAACCCTAAACCCTAACACTAACCCTAACCCTAAAGCCTAAACCCTAACACTAACCCTAACCCTAACCCTAAACCCTAAACCCTAACCTTAACCCTAACCCTAAACCTAAACCGTAACCCTAACCCTAACCCTATCCCTAAAACCTAACCCTAACCCTAACCCTAACCCTAACTCTAACCCTAACCCTAACCCTAACCCTATCCCTAAACCCTAACCCTAAAATGTAAACACTAACCCTCCCCTATTCCTAACCCTAACCCTAACCCTAACCCTAAACCCTATCCTAACATGATCCCTAACCCTAACACTGTCGCTAAACCTAACTCTGACCCTTACCGTCTCTCCAAACTTAACTCTAACCCTCACCCTGTCACTAACCCTGTCCCTAAACCTAAACTTAAGCATCAGACAAAACCTAAACTTAATATAACCCTAACAGTAAACCTAACCATGTCCCAAACCCTAATCCTGTCCCTAACCCTAAACCTAATGCTAACCCTAACCCTAACACTAACCCTAAACCCTAAACCCTAACCTTAACCCTAACCCTAAACCTAAACCGTAACCCTAACCCTAACCCTATCCCTAAAACCTAACCCTAACCCTAACCCTAACCCTAACCTAACCCTAACCCTAACCCTAACACTGTCGCTAAACCTAACTCTGTACCTTACCGTCTCTCTAACTTTAACTCTAACCCTCACCCTGTAACTAACCCTGTCCCTAAACCTAACCTTAACCATCAGCCAAAACCTAAACTTAACTATAACCCTAACACTAAACCTAACCATGTCTCAAATCCGAAACATGTACCTAACCCTAACCCTTACCTTAACCCTAACCCTAACGCTAACCCTAACCATAAACACTAAACCCTAAACCTAACCCTAACCCTAACCCTAACCCTAAACCCTAAACCCTAACACTAACCCTAACACTAAAGCCTAAACCCTAACTCTAACCCTAACCCTAACACTTAACCCTAAACCCTAACCTTAACCCTAACCCTAAACCTAAACCGTAACCCTAACCCTAACCCTATCCCTAAAACCTAACCCTAACCCTAACCCTAACCCTAACCCTAAACCCTAACCTAACCTGATCCCTAACCCTAACACTGTCGCTAAACCTAACTCTGACCCTTACCGTCTCTCCAACCTTAACTCTAACCCTCACCCTGTCACTAACCCTGTCCCTAAACCTAAACTTAAGCATCAGACAAAACCTAAACTTAATATAACCCTAACAGTAAACCTAACCATGTCCCAAACCCTAATCCTGTCCCTAACCCTCAACCTAATGCTAACCCTAACCCTAACCCTAACCCTAAAACCTAAACCCTAACCTTAACCCTAACCCTAAACCTAAACCGTAACCCTAACCCTAACCCTATCCCTAAAACCTAACCCTAACCTTAACCCTACCCCTAACCCTAACCTAACCCTAACCCTAACCCTAACACTGTCGCTAAACCTAACTCTGACACTTACCGTCTCTCTATCTTTAACTCTAACCCTCACCCTGTAACTAACCCTGTCCCTAAACCTAACCTTAACCATCAGCCAAAACCTAAACTTAACTATAACCCTAACACTAAACCTAACCATGTCTCAAACCCGAATCGTGTACCTAACCCTAACAATAACCTTAACCCTAACACTAAACCCGAAACCCTAACACTAACCCTAACCCTAAACCTAAACCCTAAACCCAAACCCTAACCCTAACGCTAACCCTAACGTTAAACACTAAACCCTAACCCTAACCCTAACCCTAACCCTAACCCTAAACCCTAAACCCTAACACTATCCCTAACCCTAAAAAATAAACCCTAACTCTAACCCTAAACCTAACCCTAACCCCTAAACCCTAACCTTAACCCTAATCCTACACCTAAACCGTAACCCTAAACCTAACCCTATCCCTAATACCTAACCCTAACCCTAACCCTAACCCTAACCCTAACTCTAACCCTAACCCTAACCTAACCGTAACCCTAACCCTAACACTGTCGCTAAACCTAACTCTGACCCTTACCGTCTCTCTATCTTTAACTCTCACCCTCACCCTGTAACTAACCCTGTCCCTAAACCTAACCTTAACCATCAGCCAAAACCTACACTTAACTATAACCCTAACACTAAACCTAACCATGTCTCAAACCCGAAACGTGTACCTAACCCTAACCCTAACCGTAACCCTAACACTAAACCCGAAACCCTAACACTAACCCTAACCCTAAACCTAAACCCTAAACCCAAACCCTAACCCTAACGCTAACCCTAACCATAAACACTAAACCCTAACCCTAACCCTAACCCTAACCCTAACCCTAAAGCCTAAACCCTAACACTAACACTAACCCTAACCCTAAACCCTAAACCCTAACCTTAACCCTAACCCTAAACCTAAACCGTAACCCTAACCCTAACCCTATCCCTAAAACCTAACCCTAACCCTAACCCTAACCCTAAACCCTAACCTAACCTGATCCCTAACCCTAACACTGTCGCTAAACCTAACTCTGACCCTTACCGTCTCTCCAACCTTAACTCTAACCCTCACCCTGTCACTAACCCTGTCCCTAAACCTAAACTTAAGCATCAGACAAAACCTAAACTTAATATAACCCTAACAGTAAACCTAACCATGTCCCAAACCCTAATCCTGTCCCTAACCCTCAACCTAATGCTAACCCTAACCCTAACCCTAACCCTAAAACCTAAACCCTAACCTTAACCCTAACCCTAAACCTAAACCGTAACCCTAACCCTAACCCTATCCCTAAAACCTAACCCTAACCTTAACCCTACCCCTAACCCTAACCTAACCCTAACCCTAACCCTAACACTGTCGCTAAACCTAACTCTGACACTTACCGTCTCTCTATCTTTAACTCTAACCCTCACCCTGTAACTAACCCTGTCCCTAAACCTAACCTTAACCATCAGCCAAAACCTAAACTTAACTATAACCCTAACACTAAACCTAACCATGTCTCAAACCCGAATCGTGTACCTAACCCTAACAATAACCTTAACCCTAACACTAAACCCGAAACCCTAACACTAACCATAACCCTAAACCTAAACCCTAAACCCAAACCCTAACCCTAACGCTAACCCTAACGTTAAACACTAAACCCTAACCCTAACCCTAACCCTAACCCTAACCCTAAACCCTAAACCCTAACACTATCCCTAACCCTAAAAAATAAACCCTAACTCTAACCCTAAACCTAACCCTAACCCCTAAACCCTAACCTTAACCCTAATCCTAAACCTAAACCGTAACCCTAAACCTAACCCTATCCCTAATACCTAACCCTAACCCTAACCCTAACCCTAACCCTAACTCTAACCCTAACCCTAACCTAACCGTAACCCTAACCCTAACACTATCGCTAAACCTAACTCTGACCCTTACCGTCTCTCTATCTTTAACTCTAACCCTCACCCTGTAACTAACCCTGTCCCTAAACCTAACCTTAACCATCAGCCAAAACCTACACTTAACTATAACCCTAACACTAAACCTAACCATGTCTCAAACCCGAAACGTGTACCTAACCCTAACCCTAACCGTAACCCTAACACTAAACCCGAAACCCTAACACTAACCCTAACCCTAAACCTAAACCCTAAACCCAAACCCTAACCCTAACGCTAACCCTAACCATAAACACTAAACCCTAACCCTAACCCTAACCCTAACCCTAACCCTAAACCCTAAACCCTAACACTAACCCTAACCCTAAAGCCTAAACCCTAACACTAACACTAACCCTAACCCTAAACCCTAAACCCTAACCTTAACCCTAACCCTAAACCTAAACCGTAACCCTAACCCTAACCCTATCCCTAAAACCTAACCCTAACCCTAACCCTAACACTAACTCTAACCCTAACCCTAACCCTAACCCTATCCCTAAACCCTAACCCTAAAATGTAAACACTAACCCTCCCCTATTCCTAACCCTAACCCTAACCCTAACCCTAAACCCTAACCTAACCTGATCCCTAACCCTAACACTGTCGCTAAACCTAACTCTGACCCTTACCGTCTCTCCAACCTTAACTCTAACCCTCACCCTGTCACTAACCCTGTCCCTAAACCTAAACTTAAGCATCAGACAAAACCTAAACTAAATATAACCCTAACAGTAAACCTAACCATGTACCAAACCCTAATCCTGTCCCTAACTCTAAACCTAATGCTAACCCTAACCCTAACCCTAACCCTAAACCCTAAACCCTAACCTTAACCCTAACCCTAAACCTAAACCATAATCCTAAACCTAACCCTATCCCTAAAACCTAACCCTAACCCTAACCCTAACCTAACCCTAAACCTAACCCTAACCCTGTCGCTAAACCTAACTCTGTACCTTACCGTCTCTCTAACTTTAACTCTAACCCTCACCCTGTAACTAACCCTGTCCCTAAACCTAACCTTAACCATCAGCCAAAACCTAAACTTAACCATAACCCTAACACTAAACCTAAACATGTCTCAAACCCGAATCGTGTACCTAACCCTAACCCTAACCCTAACCCTAACCCTAACCCTAACCCTAACACTAACCCTAACCCTAAACCTAAACACTAAACCCAAACCCTAACCCTAACGCTAACCCTAACCATAAACACTAAACCCTAACACTAACCCTAACCCTAACACTAAACCAAAACCCTAACACTAACCCTAACACTAAAGCCTAAAACCTAACTCTAACACTAACCCTAACCATAAACCCTAAACCCTAACCTTAACCCTAACCCTAAACCTAAACCGTAACCCTAACCCTAACCCTATCCCTAAAACCTAACCCTAACACTAACCCTAACCCAAACACTCAACCTGTAACTAACCGTGTCCCTAAACCTAACCTTAACCATCAGCCAAAACCTAAACTTAACCATAACCCTAACACTAAACCTAAACGTGTCTCAAACCCGAATCGTGTACCTAACACTAACCCTAAACTTAACCTTAACCCTAAACCCGAAACCCTAACCCTAACCCTATCCCTAAAACCTAACCATAACCCTAACCCTAACCCTAACCCTAACCCTAACTCTAACCCTAACCCTAACCCTAACCCTATCCCTAAACCCTAACCCTAAAATGTAAACACTAACCCTCCCCTATTCCTAACCCTAACCCTAACCCTAACTCTAAACCCTAACTCTAACCCTAACCCTAACCTAACCGTAACCCTAACCCTAACACTGTCGCTAAACCTAACTCTGACCCTTACCGTCTCTCTATCTTGAAATCTATCCCTCACCTTGTAACTAACCCTGTCCCTAAACCTAACCTTAACCATCAGCCAAAACCTACACTTAACTATAACCCTAACACTAAACCTAACCATGTCTGAAACCCGAAATGTGTACCTAACCCTAACCCTAACCGTAACCCTAACACTAAACCCGAAACCCTAACACTAACCCTAACCCTAAACCTAAACCCTAAACCCAAAACCGAACCCTAACGCTAACCCTAACCAAAAACACTAAACCCTAACCCTAACCCTAACCCTAACCCTAACCCTAAACCCTAAACCCTAACACTAACCCTAACCCTAAAGCCTAAACCCTAACACTAACCCTAACCCTAACCCTAAACCCTAAACACTAACCTTAACCCTAACCCTAAACCTAAACCGTAACCCTAACCCTAACCCTATCCCTAAAACCTAACCCTAACCCTAACCCTAACCCTAACTCTAACCCTAACCCTAACCCTAACCCTATCCCTAAACCCTAACCCTAAAATGTAAACACTAACCCTCCCCTATTCCTAACCCTAACCCTAACCCTAACCCTAAACCCTAACCTAACCTGATCCCTAACCCTAACACTGTCGCTAAACCTAACTCTGACCCTTACCGTCTCTCCAACCTTAACTCTAACCCTCACCCTGTCACTAACCCTGTCCCTAAACCTAAACTTAAGCATCAGACAAAACCTAAACTTAATATAACCCTAACACTAAACCTAACCATGTCTCAAACCCGAAACGTGTACCTAACCCTAAAACTAACCTTAACCCTAACACTAAACCCGAAACCCTAACAATAACCCTAACCCTAAACCTAAACCCTAAACCCAAACCCTAACCCTAACGCTAACCCTAACCTTAAACACTAAACCCTAACCCTAACCCTAACCCTAACCCTAACCCTAAACCCTAAACCCTAACACTATCCCTAACCCTAAAGCCTAAACCCTAACTCTAACCCTAAACCTAACCCTAAACCCTAAACCCTAACCTTAACCCTAATCCTAAACCTAAACCGTAACCCTAACCCTAACACTATCCCTAATACCTAACCCTAACCCTAACCCTAACCCTAACTCTAACCCTAACCCTAACCTAACCGTAACCCTAACCCTAACACTGTCGCTAAACCTAACTCTGACCCTTACCGTCTCTCTATCTTTAACTCTAACCCTCACCCTGTAACTAACACTGTCCCTAAACCTAACCTTAACCATCAGCCAAAACCTAAACTTAACTATAACCCTAACACTAAACCTAACCATGTCTCAAACCCGAAACGTGTACCTAACCCTAACCCTAACCATAACACTAACACTAAACCCGAAACCCTAACACTAACCCTAACCCTAAACCTAAACCCAAAACCCAAACCCAAACCCTAACGCTAACCCTAACCATAAACACTAAACCCTAACGCTAACCCTAACCCTAACCCTAACCCTAAACCCTAAACCCTAACACTAACCCTAACCCTAAAGCCTAAACCCTAACACTAACCCTAACCCTAACCCTAAACCCTAAACCCTAAACTTAACCCTAACCCTAAACCTAAACCGTAACCCTAACCCTAACCCTATCCCTAAAACCTAACCCTAACCCTAACCCTAACCTAACTCTAACCCTAACCCTAACCCTAACCCTATCCCTAAACCCTAACCCTAAAATGTAAACACTAACCCTCCCCTATTCCTAACCCTAACCCTAACCCTAACCCTAAACCCTATCCTAACCTGATCCCTAACCCTAACACTGTCGCTAAACCTAACTCTGACCCTTACCGTCTCTCCAACCTTAACTCTAACCCTCACCCTGTCACTAACCCTGTCCCTAAACCTAAACTTAAGCATCAGACAAAACCTAAACTTAATATAACCCTAACAGTAAACCTAACCATGTCCCAAACCCTAATCCTGTCCCTAACCCTAAACCTAATGCTAACCCTAACCCTAACCCTAACCCTAAACCCTAAACCCTAACCTTAACCCTAACCCTAAACCTAAACCGTAACCCTAACACTAACCCTATTCCTAAAACCTAACCCTAACCCTAATCCTAACCCTAACCCTAACCTAACCCTAACCCTAACCCTAACACTGTCGCTAAACCTAACTCTGTACCTTACCGTCTCTCTAACTTTAACTCTAACCCTCACCCTGTAACTAACCCTGTCCCTACACCTAACCTTAACCATCAGCCAAAACCTAAACTTAACTATAACCCTAACACTAAACCTAACCATGTCTCAAATCCGAAACATGTACCTAACCCTAACCCTAACCTTAACCCTAACCCTAACGCTAACCCTAACCATAAACACTAAACCCTAAACCTAACCCTAACCCTAACCCTAACCCTAAACCCTAAACCCTAACACTAAACCTAACACTAAAGCCTAAACCCTAACTCTAACCCTAACCCTAACACTTAACCCTAAACCCTAACCTTAACCCTAACCCTAAACCTAAACCGTAACCCTAACCCTAACCCTATCCCTAAAACCTAACCCTAACCCTAACCCTAACCCTAACCCTGAACCCTAACCTAACCTGATCACTAACCCTAACACTGTCGCTAAACCTAACTCTGACCCTTACCGTCTCTCCAACCTTAACTCTAACCCTCACCCTGTCACTAACCCTGTCCCTAAACCTAAACTTAAGCATCAGACAAAACCTAAACTTAATATAACCCTAACAGTAAACCTAACCATGTCCCAAACCCTAATCCTGTCCCTAACCCTCAACCTAATGCTAACCCTAACCCTAACCCTAACCCTAAAACCTAAACCCTAACCCTAAACCTCAACCGTAACCCTAACCCTAACCCTATCCCTAAAACCTAACCCTAACCCTAACCCTACCCCTAACCCTAACCTAACCCTAACCCTATCCCTAACACTGTCGCTAAACCTAACTCTGACACTTACCGTCTCTCTATCTTTAACTCTAACCCTCACCCTGTAACTAACCCTGTCCCTAAACCTAACCTTAACCATCAGCCAAAACCTAAACTTAACCATAACCCTAACACTAAACCTAACCATGTCTCAAACCCGAATCGTGTACCTAACCCTAACAATAACCTTAACCCTAACACTAAACCCGAAA
>CM063089.1:112517279-112527279 GCA_031876335.1 Hipposideros larvatus | reverse complement strand
CCCTAACCCTAACCCTAACCCTAACACTCAACCTGTAACTAACCCTGTCCCTAAACCTAACCTTAACCATCAGCCAAAACCTAAACTTAACCATAACCCTAACACTAAACCTAAACGTGTCTCAAACCCGAATCGTGTACCTAACACTAACCCTAAACTTAACCTTAACCCTAAACCCGAAACCCTAACCCTAACCCTAACCCTAACCCTATCCCTAAAACCTAACCCTAACCCTAACCCTAACCCTAACCCTAACTCTAACCCTAACCCTAACCCTAACCCTAAACCTAAACCGTAACCCTTAAATGTAAACACTAACCCTCCCTATTCCTAACCCTAACCCTAACGCTAACCCTAAACCCTAACCTAACCTGATCCCTAACCCTAACACTGTAGCTAAACCTAACTCTGACCCTTACCGTCTCTCCAACCTTAACTCTAACTCTCACCCTGTCACTAACCCTGTCCCTAAACCTAAACTTAAGCATCAGACAAAACCTAAACTTAAGATAACCCTAACAGTAAACCTAACCATGTCCCAAACCCTAATCCTGCCCCTAAGCCTAACCCTAACCCTAACCATAACCCTAACCCTAAATCCTAAACCCTAAACCTAACCCTAACCCTAAACCCTAACTCTAACCCTAACCCTAACCTAACCGTAACCCTAACCCTAACACTGTCGCTCAACCTAACTCTGACCCTTACCGTCTCTCTATCTTTAAATCTATCCCTCACCTTGTAACTAACCCTGTCCCTAAACCTAACCTTAACCATCAGCCAAAACCTACACTTAACTATAACCCTAACACTAAACCTAACCATGTCTCAAACCCGAAACGTGTACCTAACCCTAACCCTAACCGTAACCCTAACACTAAACCCGAAACCGTAACACTAACCCTAACCCTAAACCTAAACCCTAAACCCAAAACCGAACCCTAACGCTAACCCTAACCAAAAACACTAAACCCTAACCCTAACCCTAACCCTAATCCTAATCCTAAACCCTAAACCCTAACACTAACCCTAACCCTAAAGCCTAAACCCTAACACTAACCCTAACCCTAACCCTAAACCCTAAACCCTAACCTTAACCCTAACCCTAAACCTAAACCGTAACCCTAACCCTAACCCTATCCCTAAAACCTAACCCTAACCCTAACCCTAACCCTAACTCTAACCCTAACCCTAACCCTAACCCTATCCCTAAACCCTAACCCTAAAATGTAAACACTAACCCTCCCCTATTCCTAACCTTAACCCTAACCCTAACCCTAAACCCTAACCTAACCTGATCCCTAACCCTAACACTGTCGCTAAACCTAACTCTGACCCTTACCGTCTCTCCAACCTTAACTCTAACCCTCACCCTGTCACTAACCCTGTCCCTAAACCTAAACTTAAGCATCAGACAAAACCTAAACTTAATATAACCCTAACAGTAAACCTAACCATGTCCCAAACCCTAATCCTGTCCCTAACCCTAAACCTAATGCTAACCCTAACCCTAACCCTAACCCTAAACCCTAAACCCTAACCTTAACCCTAACCCTAAACATAAACCGTAACCCTAACCCTAACCCTATCCCTAAAACCTAACCCTAACCCTAACCCTAACACTGTCACTAAACCTAACTCTGTACCTTACCGTCTCTCTAACTTTAACTCTAACCCTCACCCTGTAACTAACCCTGTCCCTAATCCTAACCTTAACCATCAGCCAAAACCTAAACATAACCATAACCCTAACACTAAACCTAAACATGTCCCAAACCCGAATCGTGTACCTAACCCTAACCCTAACCCTAACCCTAACCCTAACCCTAACACTAACCCTAACCCTAAACCTAAACACTAAACCCAAACCCTAAACCTAACGCTAACCCTAACCATAAACACTAAACCCTAACACTAACCCTAACCCTAACACTAAACCCTAAACCCTAACACTAACCCTAACACTAAAGCCTAAACCCTAACACTAACCCTAACCCTAACCCTAAACCCTAAACCCTAACCTTAACCCTAACCCTAAACCTAAACCGTAACCCTAACCCTAACCCTATCCCTAAAACCTAACCCTAACCCTAACCCTAACCCTAACTCTAACCCTAACCCTAACCCTAACCCTATCCCTAAACCCTAACCCTAAAATGTAAACACTAACCCTCCCCTATTCCTAACCCTAACCCTAACCCTAACCCTAACCCTAAAGCCTAAACCCTAACTCTAACCCTAACCCTAACCCTACCCCTAACCCTATCCCTAAAACCTAACCCTAACCCTAACCGTAACCCTAACCCTAACCCTAACCCTACCTCTAAACACTAACCCTAACCCTAACCCTAACCCTAACACTAACACAAAACCTAACCATGTCTCAAACCCTAATCCTGTACCTAACCCTAATCCTAAACCCTAAACACTAACCCTAACCCTAACCCTAAACCTAACCCTAACCCTAACCCTAACCTAACCCTAACCCTAACCCTAACACTGTCGCTAAACCTAACTCTGACCCTTACCGTCTCTCTAACTTTAACTCTAACCCTCACCCTGTAACTAACCCTGTCCCTAAACCTAACCTTAACCATCAGCCAAAACCTAAACTTAACCATAACCCTAACACTAAACTTAAACATGTCTCAAACCCGAATCGTGTACCTAAAACTAACCCTAAACTTAACCCTAACCCTAAACCCGAAACCCTAACCCTAACCCTAACCCTAACCCTAAACCGTAAGCCCTAACTCTAACCCTAACCCTATCCCTAAAGCCTAAATCCTAACTCTAACCCTAACCCTAACCCTAACCCTAACCCTATCCCTAAACCCTAACACTATCCCTAACCCTAAAGCCTAAACCCTAACTCTAACCCTAACACTAACCCTAAACCCTAAACCCTAACCTTAACCCTAACCCTAAACCTAAACCGTAACCCTATCCCTAACCCTATCCCTAAAACCTAACCCTAACCCTAACCCTAACCCTAACTCTAACCCTAACCCTAACCCTAACCCTATCCCTAAACCCTAACCCTAAAATGTAAACACTAACCCTCCCCTATTCCTAACCCTAACCCTAACCCTAAACCCTAACCTAACCTGATCCCTAACCCTAACACTGTCGCTAAACCTAACTCTGACCCTTACCGTCTCTCCAACCTTAACTCTAACCCTCACCCTGTCACTAACCCTGTCCCTAAACCTAAACTTAAGCATCAGACAAAACCTAAACTAAATATAACCCTAACAGTAAACCTAACCATGTACCAAACCCTAATCCTGTCCCTAACTCTAAACCTAATGTTAACCCTAACCCTAACCCTAACCCTAAACCCTAAACCCTAACCTTAACCCTAACCCTAAACCTAAACCGTAATCCTAACCCTAACCCTATCCCTAAAACCTAACCCTAACCCTAACCCTAACCTAACCCTAAACCTAACCCTAACCCTGTCGCTAAACCTAACTCTGTACCTTACCGTCTCTCTAACTTTAACTCTAACCCTCACCCTGTAACTAACCCTGTCCCTAAACCTAACCTTAACCATCAGCCAAAACCTAAACTTAACCATAACCCTAACACTAAACCTAAACATGTCTCAAACCCGAATCGTGTACCTAACCCAAACCCTAACCCTAACGCTAACCCTAACCATAAACACTAAACCCTAACTCTAACCCTAACCCTAACACTAAACCCTAAACCCTAACACTAACCCTAACACTAAAGCCTAAAACCTAACTCTAACCCTAACCCTAACCATAAACCCTAAACCCTAACCTTAACCCTAACCCTAAACCTAAACCGTAACCCTAACCCTAACCCTATCCCTAAAACCTAACCTTAACCCTAACCCTAACCCTAACACTCAACCTGTAACTAACCCTGTCCCTAAACCTAACCTTAACCATCAGCCAAAACCTAAACTTAACCATAACCCTAACACTAAACCTAAACGTGTCTCAAACCCGAATCGTGTACCTAACACTAACCCTAAACTTAACCTTAACCCTAAACCCGAAACCCTAACCCTAACCCTAACCATAACCCTAACCCTAAATCCTAAACCCTAACCCTAACCCTAACCCTAAACCCTAACTCTAACCCTAACCCTAACCTAACCGTAACCCTAACCCTAACACTGTCGCTAAACCTAACTCTGACCCTTACCGTCTCTCTATCTTTAAATCTATCCCTCACCTTGTAACTAACCCTGTCCCTAAACCTAACCTTAACCATCAGCCAAAACCTACACTTAACTATAACCCTAACACTAAACCTAACCATGTCTCAAACCCGAAACATGTACCTAACCCTAACCCTAACCGTAACCCTAACACTAAACCCGAAACCCTAACACTAACCCTAACCCTAAACCTAAACCCTAAACCCAAAACCGAACCCTAACGCTAACCCTAACCAAAAACACTAAACCCTAACCCTAACCCTAACCCTAACCCTAAACCCTAAACCCTAACACTAACCCTAACCCTAAAGCCTAAACCCTAACACTAACCCTAACCCTAACCCTAAACCCTAAACCCTAACCTTAACCCTAACCCTAAACCTAAACCGTAACCCTAACCCTAACCCTATCCCTAAAACCTAACCCTAACCCTAACCCTAACCCTAACTCTAACCCTAACCCTAACCCTAACCCTATCCCTAAACCCTAACCCTAAAATGTAAACACTAACCCTCCCCTATTCCTAACCCTAACCCTAACCCTAACCCCTAACCTAACCTGATCCCTAACCCTAACACTGTCGCTAAACCTAACTCTGACCCTTACCGTCTCTCCAACCTTAACTCTAACCCTCACCCTGTCACTAACCCTGTCCCTAAACCTAAACTTAAGCATCAGACAAAACCTAAACTTAATATAACCCTAACAGTAAACCTAACCATGTCCCAAACCCTAATCCTGTCCCTAACCCTAAACCTAATGCTAACCCTAACCCTAACCCTAACCTTAAACCCTAAACACTAACCTTAACCCTAACCCTAAACCTAAACCGTAACCCTAACCCTAACCCTATCCCTATAACCTAACCCTAACCCTAACCCTAACCCTAACCCTAACCTAACCCTAACCCTAACCCTAACACTGTCGCTAAACCTAACTCTGTACCTTACCGTCTCTCTAACTTTAACTCTAACCCTCACCCTGTAACTAACCCTGTCCCTAAACCTAACCTTAACCATCAGCCAAAACCTAAACTTAACTATGACCCTAACACTAAACCTAACCATGTCTCAAATCCGAAACATGTACCTAACCCTAACCCTAACCTTAACCCTAACCCTAACGCTAACCCTAACCATAAACACTAAACCCTAAACCTAACCCTAACCCTAACCCTAACCCTAAACCCTAAACCCTAACACTAACCCTAACACTAAAGCCTAAACCCTAACTCTAACCCTAACCCTAACACTTAACCCTAAACCCTAACCTTAACCCTAACCCTAAACCTAAACCGTAACCCTAAACCTAACCCTATCCCTAAAACCTAACCCTAACCCTAACCCTAACCCTAACCCTAACCCTAACCCTAAACCCTAACCTAACCTGATCCCTAACCCTAACACTGTCGCTAAACCTAACTCTGACCCTTACCGTCTCTCCAACCTTAACTCTAACCCTCACCCTGTCACTAACCCTGTCCCTAAACGTAAACTTAAGCATCAGACAAAACCTAAACTTAATATAACCCTAACAGTAAACCTAACCATGTCCCAAACCCTAATCCTGTCCCTAACCCTCAACCTAATGCTAACCCTAACCCTAACCCTAACCCTAAAACCTAAACCCTAACCTTAACCCTAAACCTAAACCTAAACCGTAACCCTAACCCTAACCCTATCCCTAAAACCTAACCCTAACCCTAACCCTACCCCTAACCCTAACCTAATCCTAACCCTAACCCTAACACTGTCGCTAAACCTAACTCTGACACTTACCGTCTCTCTATCTTTAACTCTAACCCTCACCCTGTAACTAACCCTGTCCCTAAACCTAACCTTAACCATCAGCCAAAACCTAAACTTAACTATAACCCTAACACTAAACCTAACCATGTCTCAAACCCGAATCGTGTACCTAACCCTAACAATAACCTTAACCCTTACACTAAACCCGAAACCCTAACACTAACCCTAACCCTAAACCTAAACCCTAAACCCAAACCCTAACCCTAACGCTAACCCTAACGTTAAACACTAAACCCTAACCCTAACCCTAACCCTAACCCTAAACCCTAAACCCTAACACTATCCCTAACCCTAAAAAATAAACCCTAACTCTAACCCTAAACCTAACCCTAACCTCTAAACCCTAACCTTAACCCTAATCCTAAACCTAAACCGTAACCCTAACCCTAACCCTATCCCTAATACCTAACCCTAACCCTAACCCTAACCCTAACCCTAACTCTAACCCTAACCCTAACCTAACCGTAACCCTAACCCTAACACTGTCGCTAAACCTAACTCTGACCCTTACCGTCTCTCTATCTTTAACTCTAACCCTCACCCTGTAACTAACCCTGTCCCTAAACCTAACCTTAACCATCAGCCAAAACCTACACTTAACTATAACCCTAACACTAAACCTAACCATGTCTCAAACCCGAAACGTGTACCTAACCCTAACCCTAACCGTAACCCTAACACTAAACCCGAAACCCTAACACTAACCCTAACCCTAAACCTAAACCCTAAACCCAAATCCTAACCCTAACGCTAACCCTAACCATAAACACTAAACCCTAACCCTAACCCTAACCCTAACCCTAACCCTAAACCCTAAACCCTAACACTAACCCTAACCCTAAAGCCTAAACCCTAACACTAACCCTAACCCTAACCCTAAACCCTAAACCCTAACCTTAACCCTAACCCTAAACCTAAACCGTAACCCTAACCCTAACCCTATCCCTAAAACCTAACCCTAACCCTAACCCTAACCCTAACTCTAACCCTAACCCTAACCCTAACCCTATCCCTAAACCCTAACCCTAAAATGTAAACACTAACCCTCCCCTATTCCTAACCCTAACCCTAACCCTAACCCTAAACCCTTACCTAACCTGATCCCTAACCCTAACACTGTCGCTAAACCTAACTCTGACCCTTACCGTCTCTCCAACCTTAACTCTAACCCTCACCCTGTCACTAACCCTGTCCCTAAACCTAAACTTAAGCATCAGACAAAACCTAAACTAAATATAACCCTAACAGTAAACCTAACCATGTACCAAACCCTAATCCTGTCCCTAACTCTAAACCTAATGTTAACCCTAACCCTAACCCTAACCCTAAACCCTAAACCCTAACCTTAACCCTAACCCTAAACCTAAACCGTAATCCTAACACTAACCCTATCCCTAAAACCTAACCCTAACCCTAACCCTAACCTAACCCTAAACCTAACCCTAAACCTGTCGCTAAACCTAACTCTGTACCTTACCGTCTCTCTAACTTTAACTCTAACCCTCACCCTGTAACTAACCCTGTCCCTAAACCTAACCTTAACCATCAGCCAAAACCTAAACTTAACCATAACCCTAACACTAAACCTAAACATGTCTCAAACCCGAATCGTGTACCTAACCCAAACCCTAACCCTAACGCTAACCCTAACCATAAACACTAAACCCTAACACTAACCCTAACCCTAACACTAAACCCTAAACCCTAACACTAACCCTAACACTAAAGCCTAAACCCTAACTCTAACCCTAACCCTAACCCTAAACACTAAACCCTAACCTTAACCCTAACCCTAAACCTAAACCGTAACCCTAACCCTAACCCTATCCCTAAAACCTAACCCTAACCCTAACCCTATCCCTAACCCTATCCCTAAACCCTAACCCTAAAATGTAAACACTAACCCTCCCCTATTCCTAACCCTAACCCTAACGCTAACCCTAAACCGTAACCTAACCTGATCCCTAACCCTAACAATGTCGCTAAACCTAACTCTGACCCTTACCGTCTCTCCAACCTTAACTCTAACCCTCACCCTGTCACTAACCCTGTCCCTAAATCTAAACTTAAGCATCAGACAAAACCTAAACTTAATATAACCCTAACACTAAACCTAACCATGTCTCAAACCCGAAACGTGTACCTAACCCTAACACTAACCTTACCCTAACACTAAACCCTAAACCCTAACACTAACCCTAACCCTAAAGCCTAAACCTTAACTCTAACCCTAATCCTAAACCTAAACCATAAACCCTAACCTTAACCCTAACCCTAAACCTAAACCGTAACCCTAACCCTAACACTATCCCTAAAACCTAACCCTAACCCTAACCCTAACCCTAACCCTAACCCTCACCCTGTAACTAACCCTGTACCTAAACCTAACCTTAACCATCAGCCAAAACCTAAACTTAACTATAACCCTAACACTAAACCTAACCATGTCTCAAACCCGAATCGTGTACCTAACCCTAACAATAACCTTAACCCTAACACTAAACCCGAAACCCTAACACTAACCCTAACCCTAAACCTAAACCCTAAACCCAAACCCTAACCCTAACGCTAACCCTAACGTTAAACACTAAACCCTAACCCTAACCCTAACCCTAACCCTAACCCTAAACCCTAAACCCTAACACTATCCCTAACCCTAAAAAATAAACCCTAACTCTAACCCTAAACCTAACCCTAACCCCTAAACCCTAACCTTAACCCTAATCCTAAACCTAAACCGTAACCCTAACCCTAACCCTATCCCTAATACCTAACCCTAACCCTAACCCTAACCCTAACCCTAACCCTAAACCCTAAACCCTAACACTAACCCTAACCCTAAAGCCTAAACCCTAACACTAACCCTAACCCTAACCCTAAACCCTAAACCCTAACCTTAACCCTAACCCTAAACCTAAACCGTAACCCTAACCCTAACCCTATCCCTAAAACCTAACCCTAACCCTAACCCTAACCCTAACTCTAACCCTAACCCTAACCCTAACCCTATCCCTAAACCCTAACCCTAAAATGTAAACACTAACCCTCCCCTATTCCTAACCCTAACCCTAACCCTAACCCTAAACCCTAACCTAACCTGATCCCTAACCCTAACACTGTCGCTAACCTAACTCTGACCCTTACCGTCTCTCCAACCTTAACTCTAACCCTCACCCTGTCACTAACCCTGTGCCTAAACCTAAACTTAAGCATCAGACAAAACCTAAACTAAATATAACCCTAACAGTAAACCTAACCATGTACCAAACCCTAATCCTGTCCCTAACTCTAAACCTAATGTTAACCCTAACCCTAACCCTAACCCTAAACCCTAAACCCTAACCTTAACCCTAACCCTAAACCTAAACCGTAATCCTAACCCTAACCCTATCCCTAAAACCTAACCCTAACCCTAACCCTAACCTAACCCTAAACCTAACCCTAACCCTGTCGCTAAACCTAACTCTGTACCTTACCGTCTCTCTAACTTTAACTCTAACCCTCACCCTGTAACTAACCCTGTCCCTAAACCTAACCTTAACCATCAGCCAAAACCTAAACTTAACCATAACCCTAACACTAAACCTAAACATGTCTCAAACCCGAATCGTGTACCTAACCCAAACCCTAACCCTAACGCTAACCCTAACCATAAACACTAAACCCTAACACTAACCCTAACCCTAACACTAAACCCTAAACCCTAACACTAACCCTAACACTAAAGCCTAAAACCTAACTCTAACCCTAACCCTAACCATAAACTCTAAACCCTAACCTTAACCCTAACCCTAAACCTAAACCGTAACCCTAACCCTAACCCTATCCCTAAAACCTAACCTTAACCCTAACCCTAACCCTAACACTCAACCTGTAACTAACCCTGTCCCTAAACCTAACCTTAACCATCAGCCAAAACCTAAACTTAACCATAACCCTAACACTAAACCTAAACGTGTCTCAAACCCGAATCGTGTACCTAACACTAACCCTAAAC
>CM063089.1:112502279-112512279 GCA_031876335.1 Hipposideros larvatus | reverse complement strand
AAACCTAAACTTAAGCATCAGACAAAACCTAAACTTAATATAACCCTAGCAGTAAACCTAACCATGTCCCAAACCCTAATCCTGTCCCTAACCCTAAACCTAATGCTAACCCTAACCCTAACCCTAACCCTAAACCCTAAACCCTAACCTTAACCCTAACCCTAAACCTAAACCGTAACCCTAACCCTAACCCTATCGCTAAAACCTAACCCTAACCCTAACCCTACCCCTAACCCTAACCTAACCGTAACCGTAACCCTAACACTGTCGCTAAACCTAACTCTGACCCTTACCGTCTCTCTATCTTTAACTCTAACCCTCACCCTGTAACTAACCCTGTCCCTAAACCTAACCTTAACCATCAGCCAAAACCTAAACTTAACTATAACCCTAACACTAAACCTAACCATGTCTCAAACCCGAATCGTGTACCTAACCCTAACCATAACCTTAACCCTAACACTAAACCAGAAACCCTAACACTAACCCTAACCCTAAACCTAAAACCTAAACCCAAACCCTAACCCTAACGCTAACCCTAACCTTAAACACTAAACCCTAACCCTAACCCTAACCCTAACCCTAACCCTAAACCTTAAACCCTAACACTATCCCTAACCCTAAAGCCTAAACCCTAACTCTAACCCTAACCCTAACCCTAAACCCTAAACCCTAACCTTAACCCTAACCCTAAACCTAAACCGTAACCCTAACCCTAACCCTATCCCTAAAACCTAACCCTAACCCTAACCCTAACCCTAACCCTAACTCTAACCCTAACCGTAACACTAACCCTATCCCTAAACCCTAACCCTAAAATGTAAACACTAACCCTCCCCTATTCCTAACCCTAACCCTAACGCTAACCCTAAACCCTAACCTAACCTGATCCCTAACCCTAACAATGTCGCTAAACCTAACTCTGACCCTTACCGTCTCTACAACCTTAAATCTAACCCTCACCCTGTCTCTAACCCTCTCCCTAAATCTAAACTTAAGCATCAGACAAAACCTAAACTTAATATAACCCTAACACTAAACCTAACCATGTCTCAAACCCGAAACGTGTACCTAACCCTAACACTAACCTTAACCCTAACACTAAACCCGAAACCCTAACAATAACCCTAACCCTAAACCTAAACCCTAAACCCAAACCCTAACCCTAACGCTAACCCTAACCATAAACACTAAACCCTAACCCTAACCCTAACCTTAACCCTAACCCTAAACCCTAAACCCTAACACTAACCCTAACCCTAAAGCCTAAACCCTAACTCTAACCCTAATCCTAACCCTAAACCATAAACCCTAACCTTAAACCTAACCCTAACCCTAAACCATAACCCTAACCCTAACCCTATCCCTAAAACCTAACCCTAACCCTAACCATAACCCTAACCCTAACACTCAACCTGTAACTAACCCTGTCCCTAAACGTAACCTTAACCATCAGCCAAAACCTAAACTTAACCATAACCCTAACACTAAACCTAAACATGTCTCAAACCCGAATCGTGTACCTAACACTAACCTTAAACTTAACCTTAACCCTAAACCCGAAACCCTAACCCTAACCCTAACCCTAACCCTAACCCTAACCCTAAACCCTAACCTTAACCCTAACCTTAAACCTAAACCGTAACCCTAACCCTAACCCTATCCCTAAAACCTAACCCTAACCCTAACCCTAACCCTAACTCTAACCCTAACCCTAACCCTAACCCTAAACCTAAACCGTAACCCTAAAATGTAAACACTAACCCTCCCTATTCCTAACCCTGACCCTAACGCTAACCCTAAACCCTAACCTAACCTGATCCCTAACCCTAACACTGTCGCTAAACCTAACTCTGACCCTTACCGTCTCTCCAACCTTAACTCTAACTCTCACCCTGTCACTAACCCTGTCCCTAAACCTAAACTTAAGCATCAGACAAAACCTAAACTTAATATAACCCTAACAGTAAACCTAACCATGTCCCAAACCCTAATCCTGTACCTAACCCTAAACCTAATGCTAACCCTAACCCTAACCCTAACCCTAAACCCTAAACCCTAACCTTAACCCTAACCCTAAACCTAAACCGTAACCCTAACCCTAACCCTATCCCTAATACCTAACCCTAACCCTAACCCTAACCCTAACTCTAACCCTAACCCTAACCTAACCGTAACCCTAACCCTAACACTGTCGCTAAACCTAACTCTGACCCTTACCGTCTCTCTATCTTTAACTCTAACCCTCACCCTGTAACTAACCCTGTCCCTAAACCTAACCTTAACCATCAGCCAAAACCTAAACTTAACTATAACCCTAACACTAAACCTAACCATGTCTCAAACCCGAAACGTGTACCTAACCCTAACCCTAACCGTAACCCTAACACTAAACCCGAAACCCTAACACTAACCCTAACCCTAAACCTAAACCCTAAACCCAAACCCTAACCCTAACGCTAACCCTAACCATAAACACTAAACCCTAACCCTAACCCTAACCCTAACCCTAACCCTAAACCCTAAACCCTAACACTAACCATAACCCTAAAGCCTAAACCCTAACACTAACCCTAACCCTAACCCTAAACCCTAAACCCTAACCTTAACCCTAACCCTAAACCTAAACCGTAACCCTAACCCTAACCCTATGCCTAAAACCTAACCCTAACCCTAACCCTAACCCTAACTCTAACCCTAACCCTAACCCTAACCCTATCCCTAAACCCTAACCCTAAAATGTAAACACTAACCCTCCCCTATTCCTAACCCTAACCATAACCCTAACCCTAAACCCTAACCTAACCTGATCCCTAACCCTAACACTGTCGCTAAACCTAACTCTGACCCTTACCGTCTCTCCAACCTTAACTCTAACCCTCACCCTGTCACTAACCCTGTCCCTAAACCTAAACTTAAGCATCAGACAAAACCTAAACTTAATATTACCCTAACAGTAAACCTAACCATGTCCCAAACCCTAATCCTGTCCCTAACCCTAACCCTAACCCTAACCCTAACCCTAACACTAACCCTAACACTAAACCTAAACACTAAACCCAAATCCTAACCCTAACGCTAACCCTAAACATAAACACTAAACCCTAACCCTAACCCTAACCCTAACCCTAAACCCTAAACCCTAACACTAACCCTAACCTTAAAGCCTAAACCCTAACTCTAACCCTAACCCTAACCCTAAACCATAAACCCTAACCATAACCCTAACCCTAAACCTAAACCGTAACCCTAACCCTAATCCTATCCCTAAAACATAACCCTAACCCTAACTCTAACTCTAACCCTAACCCTAACCCTAACCCTATCCCTAAACCCTAACCCTAAAATGTAAACACTAACCCTCCCCTATTCCTAACCCTAACCCTAACCCTAAACCCTAACCTAACCTGATCCCTAACCCTAACACTGTCGCTAAACCTAACTCTGACCCTTACCGTCTCTCCAACCTTAACTCTAACCCTCACCCTGTCACTAACCCTGTCCCTAAACCTAAACTTAAGCATCAGACAAAACCTAAACTTAATATAACCCTAACAGTAAACCTAACCATGTCCCAAACCCTAATCCTGTCCCTAAACCTAAACCTAATGCTAACCCTAACCCTAACCCTAACCCTAAACACTAAACCCTAAACTTAACCCTAACCCTAAACCTAAACCGTAACCCTAACCCTAACCCTATCCCTAAAACCTAACCCTAACCCTAACCCTACCCCTAACCCTAACCTAACCATAACCCTAACCCTAACACTGTCGCTAAACCTAACTCTGACACTTACTGTCTCTCTATCTTTAACTCTAACCCTCACCCTGTAACTAACCCTGTCCCTAAACCTAACCTTAACCATCAGCCAAAACCTAAACTTAACTATAACCCTAACACTAAACCTAACTATGTCTCAAACCCGAATCGTGTACCTAACCCTAACCCAAACCCTAACCCTAACGCTAACCCTAACCTTAAACACTAAACCCTAACCCTAACCCTAACCCTAAACCCTAAACCCTAACACTATCCCTAACCCTAAAGCCTAAACCCTAACTCTAACCCTAACCCTAACCCTAAACCCTAACCCTAAAATGTAAACACTAACCCTCCCCTATTCCTAACCCTAACACTAACCCTATCCCTAAACCCTAACCCTAAAATGTAAACACTAACCCTCCCCTATTCCTAACCCTAACACTAACCCTAACCCTAAACCCTAACCTAACCTGATCCCTAACCCTAACACTGTCGCTAAACCTAACTCTGACCCTTACCGTCTCTCCAACCTTAACTCTAACCCTCACCCTGTCACTAACCCTGTCCCTAAACCTAAACTTAAGCATCAGACAAAACCTAAACTTAATATAAACCTAACACTAAACCTAACCTTGTCTCAAACCCGAAACGTGTACGTAACCCTAACACTAACCTTAACCCTAACACTAAACCCGAAACCCTAACACTAAACCTAACCCCAAACCTAAACCCTAAACCCAAACCCTAACCCTAACGCTAACCCTAACCATAAACACTAAACCCTAACCCTAACCCTAACCCTAAACCCTAAACCCTAACACTAACCATAACCTTAAAGCCTAAACCCTAACTCTAACCCTAACCCTAACCCTAAACCCTAAACCCTAACCCTAACCCTAACCCTAACCCTAACCCTAACCCTAAACCTAAACTTAAGCATCAGACAAAACCTAAACTTAATATTACCCTAACAGTAAACCTAAACATGTCCCAAACCCTAATCCTGTCCCTAACCCTAACCCTAACACTAAACCCTAAACCCTAACACTATCCCTAACCCTAAAGCCTAAACCCTAACTCTAACCCTAACCCTAACCCTAACCCTAAACCCTAAACCCTAACCTTAACGCTACCCCTAAACCTAAACCGTAATACTAACCCTAACCCTATCCCTAAAACCTAACCCTAACCCTAACCCTAACCCTAACACTAACCCTAACCCTAAACCTAAACACTAAACCCTAACCCTAACCCTAACCCTAACCCTAACACTAAACCCTAAACCCTAACACTAACCCTAACCCTAAAGTCTAAACCCTAACCCTAACCCTAACCCTAACACTAACCCTAATCCTGTCCCTAAACCTAAAACTAATGCTAAACCTAACCCTAACCCTAACCCTAAACCCTAAACCCTAACCTTAACCCTAACCCTAAACCTAAACCATAACCCTAACCCTAACCCTAACCCTATCCCTAAAACCTAACCCAAACCCTAACCCTAACCCTAACCCTAACCTAACCCTAACCCTAAGCCTAACACTGTCGCTAAACCTAACTCTGTACCTTACCGTCTCTCTAACTTTAACTCTAACCCTCACCCTGTAACTAACCCTGTCCCTAAACCTAACCTTAACCATCAGCCAAAACCTAAACTTAACTATAACCCTAACACTAAACCTAACCATGTCTCAAATCCGAAACATGTACCTAACCCTAACCCGAACCTTAACCCTAACCCTAAAGCTAACCCTAACCATAAACACTAAACCCTAAACCTAACCCTAACCCTAACCCTAACCCTAAACCCTAAACCCTAACACTAACCCTAACACTAAAGCCTAAACCCTAACTCTAACCCTAACCCTAACCCTAACCCTAAACACTAAACCCTAAACTTAACCCTAACCCTAAACCTAAACCGTAACCCTAACCCTAACCCTATCCCTAAAACCTAACCCTAACCCTAACCCTAAACCTAAACCTAAACCCTAACCTAACCTGATCCCTAACCCTAACACTGTTGCTAAACCTAACTCTGACCCTTACCGTCTCTCCAACCTTAACTCTAACCCTCACCCTGTCACTAACCCTGTCCCTAAACCTAAACTTAAGCATCAGACAAAACCTAAACTTAATATAACCCTAACAGTAAACCTAACCATGTCCCAAACCCTAATCCTGTCCCTAACACTAAACCTAATGCTAACCCTAACCCTAAGCCTAACCCTAAACCCTAAACCCTAACCTTAACCCTAACCCTAAACCTAAACCGTAACCCTAACCCTAACCCTATCCCTAAAACCTAACCCTAACCCTAACCCTAACCTAACCCTAACCCTAACCCTACCCCTAACCCTAACCTAACCCTAACCCTAACCCTAACACTGTCGCTAAACCTAACTCTGACACTTACCGTCTCTCTATCTTTAACTCTAACCCTCACCCTGTAACTAACCCTGTCCCTAAACCCTACCTTAACCATCAGCCAAAACCTAAACTTAACTATAACCCTAACACTAAACCTAACCATGTCTCAAACCCGAATCGTGTACCTAAGCCTAACCATAACCTTAACCCTAACACTAAACCCGAAAACCTAACACTAACCCTAACCCTAAACCTAAACCCTAAACCCAAACCCTAACCCTAACGCTAACCCTAACCTTAAACACTAAACCCTAACCCTAACCCTAACCCTAACCCTAACCCTAAACCCTAAACCCTAATACTATCCCTAACCCTAAAGCCTAAACCCTAATTCTAACCCTAAACCTAACCCTAACCTTAACCCTAATCCTAAACCTAAACCGTAACCCTAACCCTAACCCTATCCCTAATACCTAACCGTAACCCTAACCCTAACCCTAACCCTATCTCTAACCCTAACCCTAACCTAACCGTAACCCTAACCCTAACACTGTCGCTAAACCTAACTCTGACCCTTACCGTCTCTCTATCTTTAACTCTAACCCTCACCCTGTAACTAACCCTGTCCCTAAACCTAACCTTAACCATCAGCCAAAACCTAAACTTAACTATAACCCTAACACTAAACCTAACCATGTCTCAAACCCGAAACGTGTACCTAACCCTAACCCTAACCGTAACCCTAACACTAAACCCGAAACCCTAACACTAACCCTAACCCTAAACCTAAACCCTAAACCCAAACCCTAACCCTAACGCTAACCCTAACCATAAACACTAAACCCTAACCCTAACCCTAATCCTAACCCTAAATCCTAAACCCTAACACTAACCCTAACCCTAAAGCCTAAACCCTAACACTAACACTAACCCTAACCCTAACCCTAACCCTAACCCTATCCCTAAACCCTAACCCTAAAATGTAAACACTAACCCTCCCCTATTCCTAACCCTAACCCTAACGCTAACCCTAAACCCTAACCTAACCTGATCCCTAACCCTAACACTGTCGCTAAACCTAACTCTGACCCTTACCGTCTCTCCAACCTTAACTCTAACCCTCACCCTGTCACTAAACCTTTCCCTAAACCTAAACTTAAGCATCAGACAAAACCTAAACTTAATATAACCCTAACACTAAACCTAACCATGTCTCAAACCCGAAACGTGTACCTAACCCTAACACTAACCTTAACCCTAACACTAAACCCGAAACCCTAACACGAACCCTAACCCTAAACCTAAACCCTAAACCCAAACCCTAACCCTAACGCTAACCCTAAACATAAACACTAAACCCTAACCCTAACCCTAACCCTAACCCTAAACCCTAAACCCTAACACTAACCCTAACCCTAAACCCTAAACCCTAACTCTAACCCTAACCCTAACCCTAAACCCTAAACCCTAACCTTCACCCAAACCCTAACCCTAAACCGTAACCCTAACCCTAACCCTATCCCTAAAACCTAACCCTAACCCTAACCCTAACCCTAACACTCAACCTGTAACTAACCCTGTCCCTAAACCTAACCTTAACCATCAGCCAAAACCTAAACTTAACCATAACCCTAACACTAAACCTAAACATGTCTCAAACCCTAATCGTGTACCTAACACTAACCCTAAACTTAACCTTAACCCTAAACCCGAAACCCTAACCCTAACCCTAACCCTAACCCTAACCCTAACCCTAAACCTAACCCTAACCCTAACCCTAAACCTAACCCTAACCCTAACCCTAACCCTAACCCTAAACCCTAAACCCTAACCTTAACCCTAACCTTAAACCTAAACCGTAACCCTAACCCTAACCCTATCCCTAAAACCTAACCCTAACCCTAACTCTAACCCTAACCCTAACCCTAAACCCTAAACCCTAACCTTAACCCTACCCTAAACCTAAACCGTAACCCTAACCCTAACCCTATCCCTAAAACCTAACCCTAACCCTAACCCTAACCCTAACCCTAACGCTAACCCTAACCATAAACACTAAACCCTAACCCTAACCCTAACCCTAACCCTAACCCTAAACCCTAAACCCTAACACTAACCCTAACCCTAAAGCCTAAACCCTAACACTAACCCTAACCCTAACCCTAAACCCTGAACCCTAACCTTAACCCTAACCCTAAACCTAAACCGTAACCCTAACCCTAACCCTATCCCTAAAACCTAACCCTAACCCTAACCCTAACCCTAACTCTAACCCTAACCCTAACGCTAACCATATCCCTAAACCCTAACCCTAAAATGTAAACACTAACCCTCCCCTATTCCTAACCCTAACCATAACCCTAACCCTAAACCCTAACCTAACCTGATCCCTAACCCTAACACTGTCGCTAAACCTAACTCTGACCCTTACCGTCTCTCCAACCTTAACTCTAACTCTCACCCTGTCACTAACCCTGTCCCTAAACCTAAACTTAAGCATCAGACAAAACCTAAACTTAATATTACCCTAACAGTAAACCTAACCATGTCCCAAACCCTAATCCTGCCCCTAACCATAACCCTAACCCTAACCATAACCCTCACCCTAAATCCTAAACCCTAACCCTAACCCTAACCCTAAACCCTAACTCTAACCCTAACCCTAACCTAACCGTAACCCTAACCCTAACACTGTCGCTAAACCTAACTCTGACCCTTACCGTCTCTCTATCTTTAACTCTAACCCTCACCCTGTAACTAACCCTGTCCCTAAACCTAACCTTAACCATCAGCCAAAACCTAAACTTAACTATAACCCTAACACTAAACCTAACCATGTCTCAAACCCGAAACGTGTACCTAACCCTAACCCTAACCTTAACCCTAACACTAAACCCGAAACCCTAACACTAACCCTAACCCTAAACCTAAACCCTAAACCCAAACCCTAACCCTAACGCTAACCGTAACCATAAACACTAAACCCTAAACCTAACCCTAAACCTAACCCTAACCCAAAACCCTAAACCCTAACACTAACCCTAACCCTAAAGACTAAACCCTAACTCTAACCCTAACCCTAACCCTAAACCCTAAACACTAACCTTAACCCTAACCCTAAATCTAAACCGTAACCCTAACCCTAACCCTATCCCTAAAACCTAACCCTAACCCTAACCCTTCCCCTAACCCTAACCTAAGCCTAACCCTAACCCTAACACTGTGGCTAAACCTAACTCTGACACTTACCGTCTCTCTATCTTTAACGGTAACCCTCAACCTGTAACTAACCCTTTCCCTAAACTTAACCTTAACCATCAGCCAAAACCTAAACTTAACTATAACCCTAACACTAAACATAACCATGTCTCAAACCCGAATCGTGTACCTAACCCTAACCATAACCTTAAACCTAACACTAAACCCGAAACCCTAACACTAACCGTAACCCTAAACCTAAACCCTAAACCCAAACCCTAACCCTAACGCTAACTCTAACCTTAAACACTAAACCCTAAACCTAACCCTAACCCTAACCCTAACCCTAAACCCTAAACCCTAACACTATCCCTAACCCTAAAGCCTAAACCCTAACTCTAACCCTAACCCTAACCCTAAACCCTAAACCCTAACCTTAACCCTAACCCTAAACCTAAACCGTAACCCTAACCCTTACCCTATCCCTAAAACCTAACCCTAACCCTAACCCTAATCTAACCCTAAATCTAACCCTAACCCTAACACTAACCCTATCCCTAAACCCTAACCCTAAAATGTAAACACTAACCCTCCCCTATTCCTAACCCTAACCCTAACGCTAACCCTAAACCCTAACCTAACCTGATCCCTAACCCTAACACTGTCG
>CM063089.1:112482279-112497279 GCA_031876335.1 Hipposideros larvatus | reverse complement strand
ACAAGGTCGCTAAACCTAACTCTGACCCGTACCGTCTCTCCAACCTTAACTCTAACCCTCACCCTGTCACTAACCCTGTCCCTAAACCTAAACTTAAGCATCAGACAAAACCTAAACTTAATATAACCCTAACAGTAAACCTAACCATGTCCCAAACCCTAATTCTGTCCCTAACCCTAAACCTAATGCTAAACCTAACCCTAACCCTAACCCTAAACCCTAAACCCTAACCTTAACCCTAACCCTAAACCTAAACCGTAAACCTAACCCTAACCCTATCCCTAAAACCTAACCCTAACCCTAACCCTAACCTAACCCTAACCCTAACCCAAACACTGTCGCTAAACCTAACTCTGTACCTTACCGTCTCTCTAACTTTAACTCTAACCCTCACCCTGTAACTAACCCTGTCCCTAAACCTAACCTTAACCATCAGCCAAAACCTAAACTTAACCATAACCCTAACACTAAACCTAAACATGTCTCAAACCCGTATCGTGTACCTAACCCTAACCCTAACCCTAACCCTAACTCTGACCCTTACCGTCTCTCCAACCTTAACTCTAAACCTCACCCTGTCACTAACCCTGTCCCTAAACCTAAACTTAAGCATCAGACAAAACCTAAACTTAATATAACCCTAACACTAAACCTAACCTTGTCTCAAACCCGAAACGTGTACCTAACCCTAACACTAACCTTAACCCTAACACTAAACCCGAAACCCTAACACTAACCCTAACCCCAAACCTAAACCCTAAACCCAAACCCTAACCCTAACGCTAACCCTAACCATAAACACTAAACCCAAACCCTAACCCTAACCCTAAACCCTAAACCCTAACACTAACCCAAACCTTAAAGCCTAAACCCTAACTCTAACCCTAACCCTAACCCTAAACCCTAAACCCTAACACTAACCCTAACCTTAAAGCCTAAACCCTAACTCTAACCCTAACCCTAACCCTAACCCTATCCCTAAACCCTAACCCTAAAATGTAAACACTAACCCTCCCCTATTCCTAACCCTAACCCTAACCCTAACCCTAAACCCTAACCTAACCTGATCCCTAACCCTAACACTGTCGCTAAACCTAACTCTGACCCTTACGTCTCTCCAACCTTAACTCTAACCCTCACCCTGTCACTAACCCTGTCCCTAAACCTAAACTTAAGCATCAGACAAAACCTAAACTTAATATTACCCTAACAGTAAACCTAACCATGTCCCAAACCCTAAACCTGTCCCTAACCCTAACCCTAACCCTTACCCTAACCCTAACACTAACTCTAACCCTAAACCTAAACACTAAACCCAAACCCTAACCCTAACGCTAACCCTAACCATAAACACTAAACCCTAACCCTAACCCTAACCCTAACCCTAACACTAAACCCTAAACCCTAACACTAACCCTAACCCTAAAGCCTAAACCGTATTTCTAACCCTAACCCTAACCCTAACCCTAAACCCTAAACCTAACCTTAACGCTACCCCTAAACCTAAACCGTAATACTAACCCTAACCCTATCCCTAAAACCTAACCCTAACCCTAACCCTAAACCTAACCCCAACCCTAACCCTAACACTAACCCTAACCCTAAACCTAAACACTAAACCCTAACCCTAACCCTAACCCTAACCCTAACACTAAACCCTAAACCCTAACACTAACCCTAACCCTAAAGTCTAAACCCTAACCCTAACCCTAACCCTAACCCTAATCCTGTCCCTAAACCTAAAACTAATGCTAAACCTAACCCTAACCCTAACCCTAAATCCTAAACCCTAACCTTAACCCTAACCCTAAACCTAAACCGTAACCCTAACCCTAACCCTATCCCTAAAACCTAACCCTAACCCTAACCCTAACCCTAACCCTAACCTTAACCCTAAACCCTAAACCCTAACACTATCCCTAACCCTAAAGCCTAAACCCTAACTCTAACCCTAAACCTAACCCTAAACCCTAAACCCTAACCTTAACCCTAATCCTAAACCTAAACCGTAACCCTAACCCTAACCCTATCCCTAATACCTAACCCTAACCCTAACCCTAACCCTAACCCTAACTCTAACCCTAAACCTAACCTAACCGTAACCCTAACCCTAACACTGTCGCTAAACCTAACTCTGACCCTTACCGTCTCTCTATCTTTAACTCTAACCCTCACCCTGTAACTAACCCTGTCCCTAAACCTATCCTTAACCATCAGCCAAAAGCTAAATTTAACTATAACCCTAACACTAAACCTAACCATGTCTCAAACCCGAAACGTGTACCTAACCCTAACCCTAACCTTAACCCTAACACTAAACCCGAAACCCTAACACTAACCCTAACCCTAAACCTAAACCCTAAACCCAAACCCTAACCCTAACGCTAACCCTAACCATAAACACTAAACCCTAACCCTAACCCTAACCCTCACCCTAACCCTAAACCCTAAACCCTAACACTAACCCTAACCCTAAAGCCTAAACCCTAACACTAACCCTAACCCTAACCCTAAACCCTAAACCCTAACCTTAACCCTAACCCTAAACCTAAACCGTAACCCTAACCCTAACCCTATCCCTAAAACCTAAACCTAACCCTAACCCTAACCCTAACCCTACCCTAACTCTAACACTAACCCTAACCCTAACCCTATCCCTAAACCCTAACCCTAAAATGTAAACACTAACCCTCCCCTATTCCTAACCCTAACCCTAACCCTAACCCTAAACCCTAACCTAACCTGATCCCTTATCCTAACACTGTCGCTAAACCTAACTCTGACCCTTCCCGTCTCTCCAACCTTAACTCTAACCCTCACCCTGTCACTAACCCTGTCCCTAAACCTAAACTTAAGCATCAGACAAAACCTAAACTTAATATTACCCTAACAGTAAACCTAACCATGTCCCAAACCCTAATCCTGTCCCTAACCCTAACCCTAACCCTAACCCTAACCCTAACCCTAACCCTAACACTAACCCTAAACCCTAAACCCTAACCTTAACCCTAACCCTAAACCTAAACCGTAACCCTAACCCTAACCCTATCCCTAAAACCTAACCCTAACCCTAACCCTAACTATAACACTAAACCTAACCCTAACCCTACCCTAAACCCTAAACCCTAACACTAACCCTAACCCTAAAGCCTAAACCCTAACTCTAACCCTAACCCTAACCCTAAACCCTAAACCCTAACCTTAACCCTAACCCTAACCCTAAACCGTAACCCTAACCCTAACCCTATCCCTAAAACCTAACCCTAACCCTAACCCTAACCCTAAACCTAACACTCACCCTGTAACTAACCCTGTCCCTAACCCTAATCTTAACCATCAGCCAAAACCTAAACTTAACCAAAGCCCTAACACTAAACCTAAACATGTCTCAAACCCGAATCGTGTACCTAACACTAACCCTAAACTTAACCTTAACCCTAAACCCGAAACCCTAACCCTAACCCTAACCCTAACACAAAACCTAAACATGTCTCAAACCCGAATCGTATACCTAAGACTAACGCTAAACTTAACCCTAACCCTAAACCCGAAACCCTAACCCTAACCCTAACCCTAAACCTTAATCCCTAACTCTAACTCTAACCCTAACCCTAAAGCCTAAATCCTAACTCTAACTCTATCCCTAACCCTATCCCTAACCCTAACCCTAACCCTAACTCTGTCCCTAAAACCTAACCCTAACACTAACCCTAACTCTAACACTAACCCTAACCCTAACCCTATCCCTAAACCCTAACCCTAAAATGTAAACCCTAACCCTCCCCTATTCCTAACCCTAACCCTAACCCTAACCCTAAACCCTAACCTAACCTGATCCCTAACCCTAACACTGTCGCTAAACCTAACTCTGACCCTTACCGTCTCTCCAACCTTAACTCTAACCCTCACCCTGTCACTAACCCTGTCCCTAAACCTAAACTTAAGAATCAGACAAAACCTAAACTTAATATAACCCTAACAGTAAACCTAACCATGTCCCAAACCCTAATCCTGTCCCTAACCCTAAAACTAATGCTAACCCTAACCCTAACCCTAACCCTAAACCCTAAACGCTAACCTTAACCCTAACCCTAAACCTAAACCGTAACCCTAACCCTAACCCTATCCCTAAAACCTAACCCTAACCCTAACCCTAACTCTAACCCTAACACTAACCCTATCCCTAAACCCTAACCCTAAAATGTAAACACTAACCCTCCCCTATTCCTAACCCTAACCCTAACCCTAACCCTAAACCCTAACCTAACCTGATCCCTAACCCTAACACTGTCGCTAAACCTAACTCTGACCCTTACCGTCTCTCCAAACTTAACTCTAACCCTCACCCTGTCACTAAACCTGTCCCTAAACCTAAACTTAAGCATCAGACCAAACCTAAACTTAATATAACCCTAAGAGTAAACCTAACCATGTCCCAAACCCTAATCCTGTCCCTAACCCTAAAACTAATGCTAACCCTAACCCTAACCCTAACACTAAACCCTAAACCCTAACATTAACACTAACCCTAAACCTAAACCGTAACCCTAACCCTAACCCTATCCCTAAAACCTAACCCTAACCCTAACCCTAACCCTAACCCTAACCTAACCCTAACCCTAACCCTAACACTGTCGCTAAACATAACTCTGTCACTTACCGTCTCTCTATCTTTAACTCTAACCCTCACCCTGTAACTAACCCTGTCCCTAAACCTAACCTTAACCATCAGCCAAAACCTAAACTTAACTATAACCCTAACACTAAACCTAACCATGTCTCAAACCCGAATCGTGTACCTAACCCTAACCATAACCTTAACCCTAACACTAAACCCGAAACCCTAACACTAATCCTAACCCTAAACCTAAACCCTAAACCCAAACCCTAACCCTAACGCTAACCCTAACCTTAAACACTAAACCCTAACCCTAACCCTAACCCTAACCCTAACCCTAACCCTAAAACCTAAACCCTAACACTAACCCTAACCCTAAAGCCTAAACCCTAACTCTAACCCTAACCCTAACCCTAAACCCTAAACCCTAACCCTAACCCTATCCCTAAAACCTAACCCTAACCCTAACCCTAACCCTAACCCTAACTCTAACACTAACCCTAACCCTAACCTTATCCCTAAACCCTAACCCTAAACTGTAAACACTAACCCTCACCTATTCGTAACCCTAACCCTAACCCTAACCCTAAACCCTAACCTAACCTGATCCCTAACCCTAACACTGTCGCTAAACCTAACTCTGACGCTTACCGTCTCTCCAACCTTAACTCTAACCCTCACCCTGTCACTAACCCTGTCCCTAAACCTAAACTTAAGCACCAGACAAAACCTAAACTTAATATTACCCTAACAGTAAACCTAACCATGTCCCAAACCCTAATCCTGTCCCTAACCCTAACGCTAACCCTAACCCTAACCCTAACCCTAACTCTAACACTAAACCTAACCCTAACCCTACCCTAAACCCTAAACCCTAACACTAACCCTAACCCTAAAGCCTAAACCCTAACTCTAACCCTAACCCTAACACTAAACCTTAAACCCTAACCTTAACCCTAACCCTAACCCTAAACCGTAACCCTAACCCTAACCCTATCCCTAAAACCTAACCCTAACCCTAACCCTAAACCTAACACTCACCCTGTAACTAACCCTGTCCCTAAACCTAACCTTAACCATCAGCCAAAACCTAAACTTAACCATAACCCTAACACTAAACCTAAACATGTCTCAAACCCGAATCATGTACCTAACACTAACCCTAAACTTAACCTTAACCCTAAACCCGAAACCCTAACCCTAACCCTAACCCTAACCCTAACCCTAACCCTAACCATAACCCTAACACAAAACCTAAACATGTCTCAAACCCGAATCGTATACCTAAGCCTAACGCTAAACTTAACCCTAACCCTAAACACGAAACCCTAACCCTAACCCTAACCATAAACCATAATCCCTAACTCTAACTCTAACCCTAACCCTAAAGCCTAAATCCTAACTCTAACCCTATCCCTAACCCTAACTCTAACCCTAACCCTAACCCTAACTCTGTCCCTAAAACCTAACCCTAACCCTAAACCTAACTCTAACCCTAACCCTAACCCTAACCCTATCCCTAAACCCTAACCCTAAAATGTAAACACTAACCCTCCCCTATTCCTAACCCTAACCCTAACCCTAACCCTAAACCCTAACCTAACCTGATCCCTAACCCTAACACTGTCGCTAAACCTAACTCTGACCCTTACCGTCTCTCCAACCTTAACTCTAACCCTCACCCTGTCACTAAACCTGTCCCTAAACCTAAACTTAAGCATCAGACCAAACCTAAACTTAATATGACCCTAACAGTAAACCTAACCATGTCCCAAACCCTAATCCTGTCCCTAACCCTAACACTAATGCTAACCCTAACCCTAACCCTAACACTAAACCCTAAACCCTAACATTAACACTAACCCTAAACCTAAACCGTAACCCTAACCCTAACCCTATCCCTAAAACCTAACCCTAACCCTAACCCTAACCCTAACCCTAACCCTAACCCTAACCCTAACCATAAACCATAATCCCTAACTCTAACTCTAACCCTAACCCTAAAGCCTAAACCCTAACTCTAACCCTAACCCTAACCCTAAACCCTAAACCGTAACCTTAACCCTAACCCTAAACCTAAACCGTAACCCTAACACTAACCCTATCCCTAAAACCTAACACTAGCCCTAACCCTAAACCTAACCCTAACCCTATCCCTTAACCCTAACCCTAAAATGTAAACACTAACCCTCCCCTATTCCTAACCCTAACCCTAACCCTAACCCTAAACCCTGACCTAACCTGATCCCTAACACTAACACTGTCGCTAAACCTAACTCTGACCCTTACCGTCTCTCCAACCTTAACTCTAACCCTCACCCTGTCACTAACCCTGTCCCTAAATCTAAACTTATGCATCAGACAAAACCTAAACTTAATATAACCCTAACAGTAAACCTAACCATGTCCCAAACCCTAATCCTGTCCCTAACCCTAAACCTAATGCTAACCCTAACCCTACCCCTAACCCTAAACACTAAACCCTAACCTTAACCCTAACCCTAAACCTAAACCGTAACCCTAACCCTAACCCTATCCCTAAAACCTAACCCTAACCCTAACCCTAACCCTAACTTAACCCTAACCCTAACCCTAACACTGTTGCTAAACCTAACTCTGTACCTTACCGTCTCTCTAACTTTAACTCTAACCCTCACCCTTTAACTAACCCTGTCCCTAAACGTAACCTTAACCATCAGCCAAAACCTAAACTTAACCATAACCCTAACACTAAACCTAAACATGTATCAAACCCCAATCGTGTACCTAACCCTAACCCTAAACTTAACCCTAACCCTAAACCCGAAACCCTAACCCTAACCCTAACCCTAACCCTAAACCGTAAGCCCTAACTCTAACCCTAACCCTAACCCTAAAGCCTAAATCCTAACTCTAACCCTAACCATAACCCTAACCCTAACCCTATCCCTAAACCCTAACCCTAAAATGTAAACACTAACCCTCACCTATTCCTAACCCTAACCCTAACCCTAACCCTAAACCTAAACCGTAACCCTAACCCTAACCCTATCCCTAAAACCTAACCCTAACCCTAACCCTAACCCTAACCCTAACCTAACCCTGACCCTAACCCTAACACTGTCGCTAAACCTAACTCTGACCCTTACCGTCTCTCTATCTTTAACTCTAACCCTCACCCTGTAACTAACCCTGTCCCTAAACCTAACCTTAACCATCAGCCAAAACCTAAACTTAACTATAACCCTAACACTAAACCTAACCATGTCTCAAACCCAAAACGTGTACCTAACCCTAACCCTAACCCTAACCCTAACCCTAAACATAAACACTAAACCCAAACCCTAACCCTAACGCTAACACTAACCATAAACACTAAACCCTAACCCTAACCCATACCCTAACCCTAACCATAAACACTAAACCATAAACCTAACCCTAACCCTAACCCTAACCCTAAACCCTAAACCCTAACACTAACCCTAACCCTAAAGCCTAAACCCTAACTCTAACCCTAACGCTAACCCTAAACCATAAACCCTAACCTTAACCCTAACCCTAAACCTAAACCGTAACCCTAAACCTAACCCTATCCCTAAAACCTAACCCTAACCCTAACCCTAACTCTAACCCTAACCCTAACCCTAACCCTATCCCTAAACCCTAACCCTAAAATGTAAACACTAACCCTCCCCTCTTCCTAACCCTAACCCTAACCCTAACCCTAAACCCTAACCTAACCTGATCCCTTACCCTAACACTGTCGCTAAACCTAACTCTGACGCTTACCGTCTCTCCAACCCTAACTCTAAACCTAACCCGAACCCTAAACCCTAAACCCTAACCTTAACCCTAACCATAAACCTAAACTGTAACCCTAACTCTAACCCTATCCCTAAAACCTAACCTTGACCCTAACCTAACTCTAACCCTAACCCTAACCCTAACCCTATCCCTAAACTCTAACCCTAAAATGTAAACACTAACCCTCCCCTATTGCGAACCCTAACCCTAACCCTAAACCCTGACCTAACCTGATCCCTAACCCTAACACTGTCGCTAAACCTAACTCTGACCCTTACCGTCTCTCCAACCTTAACTCTAACCCTCACCCTGTCACTAACCCTGTCCCTAAACCTAAACTTAAGCATCAGACAAAACCTAAACTTAATATAACCCTAACAGTAAATCTAACCATGTCCCAAACCCTAATCCTGTCCCTAACCCTAAAACTAATGCTAACGCTAACCCTAACCCTAACCCTAAACCCTAAACCCTAACCTTAACCCTAACCCTAAACCTAAACCGTAACCCTAACCCTAACCCTAACCCTAACCTAACCCTAACCCTAACCCTAACACTGTCGCTAAACCTAACTCTGACCCTTACCGTCTCTCTATCTTTAACTCTAACCCTCACCCTGTAACTAACCCTGTCCCTAAACCTAACCTTAACCATCAGCCAAAACGTAAACTTAACTATAACCCTAACACTAAACCTAACCATGTCTCAAACCCGAAACGTGTACCTAACCCTAACCCTAACCTTAACCCTAACACTAAACCCGAAAGCCTAACACTAACCCTAAACCTAAACCTAAACCCTAAACCCAAACCCTAACCCTAACGCTAACCCTAACCATAAACACTAAACCCTAAACCTAACCCTAACCCTAACCATAACCCTAAACCCTAAACCCTAACACTAACCCTAAACCTAAAGCCTAAACCCTAACTCTAACCCTAACGCTAACCCTAAACCCTAAACCCTAACCTTAACCCTGACCCTAAACCTAAACCGTAACCCTAACCCTATCCCTAAAACCTAACCCTAACCCTAACCCTAACCCTAACTCTAACCCTAACCCTAACCCTAACCCTATCCCTAAAACCTAACCCTAAAATGTAAACACTAACCCTCCCCTATTCCTAACCCTAACCCTAACCCTAACCCTAAACCCTAACCTAACCTGATCCCTAACCCTAACACTATCGCTAAACCTAACTCTGACGCTTACCGTCTCTCCAACCTTAACTCTAACCCTCACCCTGTCATTAACCCTGTCCCTAAACCTAAACTTAAGCATCAGACAAAACCTAAACTTAATATAACCCTAACAGTAAACTTAACCATGTCACAAACCCTATTCCTGTCCCTAACCCTAAACCTAATGCTAACCCTAACCCTAACCCTAACCCTAACCCTAACCCTAACCCTAACACTAACCTTAAACCTAACACTAAACCCGAAACCCTAACACTAAACCTAACCCTAAACCTAAACCCTAAACCCAAACCCTAACCCTAACGCTAACCGAAACCATAAACACTAAACCCTAACCCTAACCCTAACCCTAACAGTAACCCTAAACCCTAAACCCTAACACTAACCCTAACCCTAAAGCCTAAACCCTAACTCTAACCCTAACCCTAACCCTAAACCCTAAACCCTAACATTAACCCTAACCCTAAACTTAAACCGTAAACCTAACCCTATCCCTAACCGTAACCCTAACACTAACTCTAACCCTAACCCTAACCCTAACCCTATCCCTAAACCCTAACCCTAAAATGTAAACACTAACCCTCCCCTATTCCTAACCCTAACCCTAACCCTAACCCTAAACCCTAACCTAACCTGATCCCTAACCCTAACACTGTCGCTAAACCTAACTCTGACGCTTACCGTCTCTCCAACCTTAACTCTAACCCTCACCCTGTCATTAACGCTGTCCCTAAACCTAAACTTAAGCATCAGACAAAACCTAAACTTAATATAACCCTAACAGTAAATTTAACCGTGTAACAAACCCTAATCCTGTCCCTAACCCTAAACCTAATGCTAACCCTAACCCTAAACCTAACCCTAAACCTAAACCCTAACCGTAACCCTAACCCTAAACCTAAACCATAACCCTAAAACTAACCCTATCCCTAAAACCTAACCCTAACCCTAACCCTAACCCTAACACTAACCTTAAACCTAACACTAAACCCGAAACCCTAACACTAAACCTAACCCTAAACCTAAACCCTAAACCCAAACCCTAACCCTAACGCTAAACGAAACCATAAACACTAAACCCTAACCCTAACCCTAACCCTAACAGTAACCCTAAACCCTAAACCCTAACACTAACCCTAACCCTAAAGCCTAAACCCTAACTCTAACCCTAACCCTAACCCTAAACCCTAAACCCTAACATTAACCCTAACCCTAAACTTAAACCGTAAACCTAACCCTATCCCTAACCGTAACCCTAACACTAACTCTAACCCTAACCCTAACCCTAACCCTATCCCTAAACCCTAACCCTAAAATGTAAACACTAACCCTCCCCTATTCCTAACCCTAACCCTAACCCTAACCCTAAACCCTAACCCTAACCCTAAACCCTAAACCCTAAACTTAACCCTAACCCTAAACCTAAACCGTATTCCTAACCCTAACCCTAACCCTAACCCTAACCCTAACCCTAACCCTAACTCTAACCCTAACCCTAACCCTAACCCTATCACTAAACCCTAACCCTAAAATGTAAACACTAACCCTCCCCTATTCCTAACCCTAACCCTAACCCTAACCCTAAACCCTAACCTAACCTGATCCCTAACCCTAACACTGTCGCTAAACCTAACTCTGACCCTTACCGTCTCTCCAACCTTAACTCTAACCCTCACCCTGTCACTAACCCTGTCCCTAAACCTAAACTTAAGCATCAGACAAAACCTAAACTTAATATAACCCTAACAGTAAACCTAACCATATCCCAAACCCTAATCCTGTCCCTAACCCTAAACTTAATGCTAACTCTAACCCTAACCCTAACCCTAAACCCTAAACCCTAACCCTTACCCTAACCCTAACCCTAACCCTAACCCTATCCCTAAAACCTAACCCTAACCCTAACCCTAACCCTAACCCTAACCTAACCCTAACCCTAAACCCTAACACTGTCGCTAAACCTAACTCTGACCCTTACCGTCTCTCTATCTTTAACTCTAACCCTCACCCTGTAACTAACCCTGTCCCTAAACCTAACCTTAACCATCAGCCAAAACCTAAACTTAACTATAAACCTAACACTAAACCTAACCTTGTCTCAAACCCGAAACGTGTACCTAACCCTAACCCTAACCTTAACCCTAACACTAAACCCGAAACCCTAACCCTAACCCTAACCCTAAACCCTAAACCCAAACCCTAAACCTAACCCTAACGCTAACCCTAACGATAAACACTAAACCCTAAACCTAACCCTAACCCTAACCCTAACCCTAAACCCTAAACCCTAACACTAACCCTAACCCTAAAGCCTAAACCCTAACTCTAACCCTAACCCTAACCCTAAACCCTAAACCCTAACCTTAACCGTAACCCTAAACCTAAATCGTAACCCTAACCCTAACCCTATCCCTAAAACCTAACCCTAACCCTAACCCTAACCCTAACCCTAACCCTAACTCTAACCCAAACCCTAACCCTAACCCTATCCCTAAACCCTAACCCTAAAATGTAAACACTAACCCTCCCCTATTCCTAACCCTAACCCTAACCCTAACCCTAAACCCTAACCTAACCTGATCCCTAACCCTAACACTGTCGCTAAACCTAACTCTGACCCTTACCGTCTCTCCAACCTTAACTCTAACCCTCACCCTGTCACTAACCCTGTCCCTAAACCTAAACTTAAGCATCAGACAAAACCTAAACTTAATATTACCCTAACAGTAAACCTAACCATGTCGCAAACCCTAATCCTGTCCCTAACCCTAAAACTAATGCTAACCCTAACCCTAACCCTAACCCTAAACCCTAAACACTAACCTTAACCCTAACCCTAAACCTAAACCGTAACCCTAACCCTAACCCTATCCCTAAAACCTAACCCTAACCCTAACCCTAACCCTAACCCTAACACTAACCCTAACCCTAAACCTAAACACGAAACCCAAAACCTAACCCTAACGCTAACCCTAACCATAAACACTAAACCCTAACCCTAACCCTAACCCTAACCCTAACCATAAACCCTAAACCCTAACACTAACCCTAACCCTAAAGCCTAAACCCTAACTCTAACCCTAACCCTAACCCTATCCCTAAACCCTAACCCTAAAATGTAAACACTAACCCTCCCCTATTCCTAACCCTAACCCTAACCCTATCCCTAAAACCTAACCCTAACCCTAACCATAACTCTAACCCTAACCCTAACCCTAACCCTATCCCTAAACCCTAACCCTAAAATGTAAACACTAACCCTCACCTATTCCTAACCCTAACCCTAACCCTAACCCTAAACCCTAACCTAACCTGATCCCTAACCCTAACACTGTCGCTAAACCTAACTCTGACCCTTACCGTCTCTCCAAACTTAACTCTAACCCTCACCCTGTCACTAACCCTGTCCCTAAACCTAAACTTAAGCATCAGACAAAACCTAAACTTAATATAACGCTGACAGTAAACCTAACCATGTCCCAAACCCTAATCATGTCCCTAACCCTAAAACTAATGCTAACCCTAACCCTAACCCTAACCCTAAACCCTAAGCCCTAAGCTTAACCCTAAACCTAAACCTAAACCGTAACATTAACCCTAACCCTATCCCTAAAACCTAAACCTAACTCTAACCCTAACCCTAATCCTAACCCTATCCCTAAACCCTAACCCTAAAATGTAAACACTAACCCTCCCCTATTCCTAACCCTAACCCTAACCCTAACCCTAAACCCTAACCTAACCTGATCCCTAACCCTAACACTGTCGCTAAACCTAACTCTGACCCTTACCGTCTCTCCAACCTTAACTCTAACCCTCACCCTGTCACTAACCCTGTCCCTAAACCTAAACTTAAGCATCAGACAAAACCTAAACTTAATATAACCCTAACAGTAAACCTAACCATGTCCCAAACCCTAATCCTGTCCCTAACCCTAAAACTAATGCTAACCCTAACCCTAACCCTAAACCCTAAACCCTAACTTTAACCGTAACCCTAAACCTAAACCGTAACCCTAACCCTAACCTTATCCCTAAAACCTAACCCTAACCCTAACCCTAATCCTAACCCTAACCTAACCCTAACCCTAATCCTAACACTGTCGCTAAACCTAACTCTGACCCTTACCGTCTCTCTATCTTTAACTCTAACCCTCACCCTGTAACTAACCCTGTCCCTAAACCTAACCTTAACCATCAGCCAAACCTAAACTTAACTATAACCCTAACACTAAACCTAACCATGTCTCCAACCCGAAACGTGTACCTAACCCTAACCCTAACCTTAAACCTAACACTAAATCCGAAACCCTAACACTAACCCTAACCCTAAAGCTAACCCTAAACCCAAACACTAACCCTAACGCTAAACCTAACCATAAACACTGAACCCTAACCCTAACCCTAACCCTAACCCTAAACCCTAAACCCTAACACTAACCCTAAACCTAAAGCCTAAACCCTAACTCTAACCCTAACCCTAACCCTAAACCCTAAACCCTAACCTTAACCCTAACCCGAAACCTAAACCGTAACCCTAACCCTAACCCTATCCCTAAAACCTAACCCTAACCCTAACCCTAACCCTAACTCTAACCCTAACCATAACCCTAACCCTATCCCTAAACCCTAACCCTAAAATGTAAACACTAACCCTCCCGTATTCCTAACCGTAACCCTAACCCTAACCCTAAACCCTAACCTAACCAGATCCCTAACCCTAACACTGTCGCTAAACCTAACTCTGACCCTTATCGTCTCTCCAACCTTAACTCTAACCTTCACCCTGTCACTAAACCTGTCCCTAAACCTAAACTTAAGCATCAGACAAAACTTAAACTTAATATTACCCTAACAGTAAACCTAACCATTTCCCAAACGCTAATCCTGTCCCTAACCCTAACCCTAACCCTAACACTAACCCTAACCCTAAACCTATACACTAAACCCAAACCCTAACCCTAACGCTAACCCTAACCATAAACACTAAACCCTAACCCTAACCCTAACCCTAACCCTAACTCTAAACCCTAAACCCTACTCTAACCCTAACTCTAACCCTAAACCCTAAACCGTAACCTTAACCCTAACTCAAAACCTAAACCGTAACCCTAACACTAACCCTATCCCTAAAACCTAACCCTAACCCTAAACCTAAATCTAACCCTAACCCTAACACTAACCCTAACCCTAAACCTATACACTAAACCCAAACCCTAACCCTAACGCTAACCCTAACCATAAACACTAAACCCTAACCCTAACCCTAACCCTAACCCTAACGCTAACCCGAAACCCTAACCTAACCTGATCCCTAACCCTAACACTGTCGCTAAACCTAACTCTGACCCTTACCGTCTCTCCAACCTTAACTCTAACCCTCACCCTGTCACTAACCC
>CM063089.1:112464779-112479779 GCA_031876335.1 Hipposideros larvatus | reverse complement strand
TAACCCTAACCCTAAACCTAAACCGTAACCCTAACCCTAACCCTATCCCTAAAACCTAACCCTAACCCTAACCCTAAATCTAACCCTAACCCTAACCCTAACCCTATCCCTAAACCCTAACCCTAAAATGTAAACACTAACCCTCCCCTATTCCTAACCCTAACCCTAACCGTAACCCTAAACCCTAACCTAACCTGATCCCTAACCCTATCACTGTCGCTAAACCTAACTCTGACGCTTACCGTCTCTCCAACCCTAACTCTAACCCTAACCCGAACCCTAAACCCTAAACCCTAACCTTAACCCTAACCATAAACCTAAACCGTAACCCTAACTCTAACCCTATCCCTAAAACCTAACCTTGACCCTAACCTAACCCTAACCCTAACCCTAACCCTAACCCTAACCCTAACCCTAAACCCTAACCTAACCTGCTCCCTAACCCTAACACTGTCGCTAAACCTAACTCTGACCCTTACCGTCTCTCCAACCTTAACTCTAACCCTCACCCTGTCACTAACCCTGTCCCTAAACCTAAACTTAAGCATCAGACAAAACCTAAACTTAATATAACCCTAACAGTAAACCTAACCATGTGCCAAACCCTAATTCTGTCCCTAACCCTAAACCTAATGCTAACCCTAACCCTAACCCTAACCCTAAACCCTAAACCCTAACACTATCCCTAACCCTAAAGCCTAAACCCTAACTCTAACCCTAACCCTAACCCTAAACCCTAAACCCTAACCTTAACCCTAACCCTAAACCTAAACCGTAACCCTAACCCTTACCCTATCCCTAAAACCTAACCCTAACCCTAACCCTAACCCTAACCCTAACTCTAACCCTAACCCTACACCTAACCCTATCCCTAAACCCTAACCCTAAAATGTAAACACTAACCCTCCCCTATTCCTAACCCTAACCATAACGCTAACCCTAAACCCTAACCTAACCTGATCCCTAACCCTAACACTGTCGCTAAACCTAACTCTGACTCTTACCGTCTCTCCAACCTTAACTCTAACCCTCACCCTGTCACTAACCCTGTCCCTAAACCTAAACTTAAGCATCAGACAAAACCTAAACTTAATATAACCCTAACACTAAACCTAACCATGTCTCAAACCCGAAACGTGTACCTACCCCTAACACTAACCTTAAACCTAACACTAAACCCGAAACCCTAACACTAACCCTAACCCTAAACCTAAACCCTAAACCCAAACCCTAACCCTAACGCTAACCCTAAACATAAACACTAAACCCTAACCCTAACCCTAACCCTAACCCTAAACCCTAAACCCTAACACTAACCCTAACCCTAAAGCCTAAACCCTAACTCTAACCCTAACCCTAACCCTAAACCCTAAACCCTAACCTTCACCCTAACCCTAACCCTAAACCGTAACCCTAACCCTACCCTATCCATAAAACCTAACCCTAACCCTAACACTCACCCTGTAACTAACCCTGTCCCTAAACCTAACCTTAACCATCAGCCAAAACCTAAACTTAACCATAACCCTAACACTAAACCTAAACATGTCTCAAACCCTAATCGTGTACCTAACACTAACCCTAAACTTAACCTTAACCCGAAACCCGAAACCCTAACCCTAACCCTAACCCTAACCCTAACCCTAAACCTAACCATAACCCTAACACTAAACCTAAACATGTCTCAAACCCGAATCATATACCTAAGCCTAACCCTAAATTTAACCCTAACCCTAAACCCGAAACCCTAACCCTAACCCTAACCCTAACCCTAAACCATAAGCCCTAACTCTAAATCTAACCCTAACCCTAAAGCCTAAATCCTAACTCTAACCCTAACACTAACCCTAACCCTAACCCTATTCCTAAACCCTAACCGTAAAATGTAAACACTAACCCTCCCCTATTCCTAACCCTAACACTAACCCTAACCCTAAACCCTAACCTAACCTGATCCCTAACACTAACACTGTCGCTAAACCTAACTCTGACCCTTACCGTCTCTCTAAACTTAACTCTAACCCTCACCCTGTCACTAAACCTGTCCATAAAACTAACCTTAACCATCAGCCAAAACCAAAACTTAACTATAACCCTACACTAAACCTAACCATTTCCCAAACCCTAATCCTGCCCCTAACCCTAACCCTATCCCTAACCCTAAACCCTAACCTAACCCTAACCCTAACCCTAACACTGTCGCTAAACCTAACTCTGACCCTTACCGTCTCTCCAACCTTAACTCTAACCCTCACCCTGTCACTAACCCTGTCCCTAAACCTAAACTTAAGCATCAGACAAAACCTAAACTTAATATAACCCTAACACTAAACCTAACCATGTCTCAAACCCGAAACGTGTACCTAACCCTATCACTAACCTTAAACCTAACACTAAACCCGAAACCCTAACACTAACCCTAACCCTAAACCTAAACCCGAAACGTGTACCTAACCCTATCACTAACCTTAAACCTAACACTAAACCCGAAACCCTAACACTAACCCTAACCCTAAACCTAAACCCTAAACCCAAACCCTAACCCTAACGCTAACCCTAAACATAAACACTAAACCCTAACCCTAACCCTAACCCTAAACCCTAAACCCTAACACTAACCCTAACCCTAAAGCTTAAACCCTAACTCTAACCCTAACCCTAACCCTAAACCCTAAACCCTAACCTTCACCCTAACCCTAACCCTAAACCGTAACCCTAACCCTAACCCTATCCCTAAAACCTAACCCTAACCCTAACCCTAACCCTAACACTCAACCTGTAACTAACCCTGTCCCTAACACTAACCTTAACCATCAGCCAAAACCTAAACTTAACCATAACCCTAACACTAAAACTAAACATGTCTCAAACCCTAATCGTGCACCTAACACTAACCCTAAACTTAACCTTAACCCGAAACCCGAAACCCTAACCCTAACCCTAACCCTAACCCTAACCCTAAACCTAACCATAACCCTAACACTAAACCTAAACATGTCTCAAACCCGAATCATATACCTAAGCCTAACCCTAAACTTAACCCTAACCCTAAACCCGAAACCCTAACCCTAACCCTAACCCTAACCCTAAACCATAAGCCCTAACTCTAAATCTAACCCTAACCCTAAAGCCTAAATCCTAAATCTAACCCTAACACTAACCCTAACCCTAACCCTATTCCTAAACCCTAACCCTAAAATGTAAACACTAACCCTCCCCTATTCCTAACCCTAACCCTAACCCTAACCCTAAACCCTAACCTAACCTGATCCCTAATACTAACACTGTCGCTAAACCTAACTCTGAACCTTACCGTCTGTCTAAACTTAACTCTAACCCTCACCCTGTCACTAAACCTGTCCCTAAAACTAACCTTAACCATCAGCCAAAACCAAAACTTAACTATAACCCTACACTAAACCTAACCATTTCACAAACCCTAATCCTGCCCCTAACCCTAACCCTATCCCTAACCCTAAACCCTAACCTAACCCTAACCCTAACCTTAACACTGTCGCTAAACCTAACTCTGACTCTTACCGTCTCTCTATCTTTAACTCTAACCCTCACCCTGTAACTAACCCTGTCCCTAAACCTAACCTTAACCATCAGCCAAAACCTAAACTTAACTATAACCCTAACACTAAACCTAACCATGTCTCAAACCCGAATCGTGTACCTAACCCTAACCATAACCTTAAACCTAACACTAAACCCGAAACCCTAACACTAACCCTAACCCTAAACCTAAACCCTAAACCCAAACCCTAACCCTAACACTAACCCTAACCCTAACCCTAAACCCTAAACCCTAACACTATTCCTATCCCTAAAGCCTAAACCCTAACTCTAACCGTAACCCTAACCCTAAACCCTAAACCCTAACCTTAACCCTAACCCTAAACCTAAACCGTAACCCTAACCCTAACCCTATCCCTAAAACCTAACCCTAACCCAACCATAACCCTAACCCTAAACCCAAACCCTAACCCTAACGCTAACCCTAACCTTAAACACTAAACCCTAACCCTAACCCTAACCCTAAACCCTAAACCCTAACCCTAACCCTAACCCTAACCCTAAACCTAACCCTAACCCTAACCCAAACCCTAACCCTAACCCTAACCCTAACCCTAACCCTAACCCTAACTCTAACCCTAACCCTAACACTAACCCTATCCCTAAACCCTAACCTTAAATGTAAACACTAACCCTCCCCTATTCCTAACCCTAACCCTAACCCTAAGCCTAAACCCTAACCTAACATGATCCCTAACCCTAACACTGTCGCTAAACCTAACTCTGACCCTTACGTCTCTCCAACCTTAACTCTAACCCTCAACCTGTCACTAACCCTGTTCCTAAACCTAAACTTAAGCATCAGACAAAACCTAAATTTAATATTACCCTAACAGTAAACCTAACCATGTCCCAAACCCTAATCCTGTCCCTAACCCTAACCCTAACCCTAACCCTAACCCTAAAGTCTAAACCCTAACCCTAACCCTAACCCTAACCCTAACCCTAATCCTGTCCCTAAACCTAAAACTAAAGCTAAACCTAACACTAACCCTAACCCTAAACCCTAAACCCTAACCTTAACCCTAACCCTAAACCTAAACCGTAACCCTAACCCTAACCCTATCCCTAAAACCTAACCCTAACCCTAACCCTAACCCTAACCCTAACCTAACCCTAACCCTAACCCTAACACTGTCGCTAAACCTAACTCTGTACCTTACCGTCTCTCTAACTTTAACTCTAACCCTCACCCTGTAACTAACCCTGTCCCTAAACCTAACCTTAACCATCAGCCAAAACCTAAACTTAACTATAACCCTAACACTAAACCTAACCATGTCTCAAATCCGAATCGTGTACCAAACCCTAACCCTAACCTTAAACCTAACCCTAACGCTAACCCTAACCATAAACACTAAACCCTAAACCTAACCCTAACCCTAACCCTAACCCTAAACCCTAAACCCTAACACTAACCCTAACACTAAAGCCTAAACCCTAACTCTAACCCTAACCCTAACCCTAACCCTAAACACTAAACACTAAACTTAACCCTAACCCTAAACCTAAACCGTAACCCTAACCCTAACCCTATCCCTAAAACCTAACCCTAACCCTAACCCTAACCCTAACCCTAAACCCTAACCTAACCTGATCCCTAACCCTAACACTGTCGCTAAACCTAACTCTGACCCTTACCGTCTCTCCAACCTTAACTCTAACCCTCACCCTGTCACTAACCCTGTGCCTAAACCTAAACTTAAGCATCAGACAAAACCTAAACTTAATATAACCGTAACAGTAAACCTAACCATGTCCCAAACCCTAATCCTGTCCCTAAACCTAAACCTAATGCTAACCCTAACACTAACCCTAACCTTAAACATTAAACCCTAAACTTAACCCTAACCCTAAACCTAAACCGTAACCCTAACCCTAACCCTATCCCTAAAACCTAACCCTAACCCTAACCCTACCCCTAACCCTAACCTAACCATAACCCTAACCCTAACACTGTCGCTAAACCTAACTCTGACACTTACTGTCTCTCTATCTTTAACTCTAACCCTCACCCTGTAACTAACCCTGTCCCTAAACCTAACCTTAACCATCAGCCAAAACCTAAACTTAACTATAACCCTAACACTAAACCTAACTATGTCTCAAACCCGAATCGTGTACCTAACCCTAACCATAACCTTAACCCTAACACTAAACCTGAAACCCTAACACTAACCCTAACCCTAAACCTAAACCCTAAACCCGAACCATAACCCTAACGCTAACCCTAACCTTAAACACTAAACCCTAACCCTAACCCTAACCCTAAACCCTAAACCCTAACACTATCCCTAACCCTAAAGCCTAAACCCTAACTCTAACCCTAACCCTAACCCTAAACCCTAACCCTAAAATGTAAACACTAACCCTCCCCTATTCCTATACCTAACCCTAACCCTATCCCTAAACCCTAACCCTACAATGTAAACACTAACCCTCCCCTATTCCTAACCCTAACCCTAACCCTAACCCTAAACCCTAACCTAACCTGATCCCTAACCCTAACACTGTCGCTAAACCTAACTCTGACCCTTACCGTCTCTCCAACCTTAACTCTAACCCTCACCCTGTCACTAACCCTGTCCCTAAACCTAAACTTAAGCATCAGACAAAACCTAAACTTAATATAACCCTGACACTAAACCTAACCTTGTCTCAAACCCGAAACGTGTACGTAACCCTAACACTAACCTTAACCCTAACACTAAACCCGAAACCCTAACACTAACCCTAACCCCAAACCTAAACCCTAAACCCAAACCCTAACCCTAACGCTAACCCTAACCATAAACACTAAACCCTAACCCTAACCCTAACCCTAAACCCTAAACCTTAACACTAACCCTAACCTTAAAGCCTAAACCCTAACTCTAACCCTAACCCTAACCCTAAACCCTAAACCCTAACCCTAAAACTAACCCTAACCCTAACCCTAACCCTAACCCTAAACCTAAACTTAAGCATCAGACAAAACCTAAACTTAATATTACCCTAACAGTAAACCTAAACATGTCCCAAACCCTAATCCTGTCCCTAACCCTAACCCTAACACTAAACCCTAAACCCTAACATTATCCCTAACCCTAAAGCCTAAACCCTAACTCTAACCCTAACCCTAACCCTAACCCTAAACCCTAAACCCTAACCTTAACGCTACCCCTAAACCTAAACCGTAATACTAACCCTAACCCTATCCCTAAAACCTAACCCTAACCCTAACCCTAACCCTAACCCTAACCCTAACACTAACCCTAACCCTAAACCTAAACACTAAACCCTAACCCTAACCCTAACCCTAACCCTAACACTAAACCCTAAACCCTAACACTAACCCTAACCCTAAAGTCTAAACCCTAACCCTAACCCTAACCCTAACACTAACCCTAATCCTGTCCCTAAACCTAAAACTAAAGCTAAACCTAACCCTAACCCTAACCCTAAACCCTAAACCCTAACCTTAACCCTAACCCTAAACATAAACCGTAACCCTAACCCTAACCCTATCCCTAAAACCTAACCCTAACCCTAACCCTAACCCTAACCTAACCCTAACCCTAACCCTAACACTGTCGCTAAACCTAACTCTGTACCTTACCGTCTCTCTAACTTTAACTCTAACCCTCACCCTGTAACTAACCCTGTCCCTAAACCTAACCTTAACCATCAGCCAAAACCTAAACTTAACTATAACCCTAACACTAAACCTAACCATGTCTCAAATCCGAATCGTGTACCAAACCCTAACCCTAACCTTAAACCTAACCCTAACGCTAACCCTAACCATAAACACTAAACCCTAAACCTAACCCTAACCCTAACCCTAACCCTAAACCCTAAACCCTAACACTAATCCTAACACTAAAGCCTAAACCCTAACTCTAACCCTAACCCTAACCCTAACCCTAAACACTAAACCCTAAACTTAACCCTAACCCTAAACCTAAACCGTAACCCTAACCCTAACCCTATCCATAAAACCTAACCCTAACCCTAACCCTAACCCTAACCCTAAACCCTAACCTAACCTGATCCCTAACCCTAACACTGTCGCTAAACCTAACTCTGACCATTACCGTCTCTCCAACCTTAACTCTAACCCTCACCCTGTCACTAACCCTGTGCCTAAACCTAAACTTAAGCATCAGACAAAACCTAAACTTAATATAACCCTAACAGTAAACCTAACCATGTCCCAAACCCTAATCCTGTCCCTAACCCTAAACCTAATGCTAACCCTAACCCTAACCCTAACCCTAAACCCTAAACCCTAACCTTAACCCTAACCCTAAACTTAAACCGTAACCCTAACCCTAACCCTATCTCTAAAACCTAACCCTAACCCTAACCCTACCTCTAACCCTAACCTAACCCTAACCCTAACCCTAACACTGTCGCTAAACCTAACTCTGACCCTTACCGTCTCTCTATCTTTAACTCTAACCCTCACCCTGTAACTAACCCTGTCCCTAAACCTAACCTTAACCATCAGCCAAAACCTAAACTTAACTATAACCCTAACACTAAACCTAACCATGTCTCAAACCCGAATCGTGTACCTAACCCTAACCATAACCTTAATCCTAACACTAAACCCGAAACCCTAACACTAACCCTAACCCTAAACCTAAACCCTAAACCCAAACCCTAACCCTAACGCTAACCCTAACCTTAAACACTAAACCCTAACCCTAACCCTAACCCTAACCCTAACCCTAACCCTAAACCCTAAACCCTAACACTATCCCTAACCCTAAAGCCTAAACCCTAACTCTAACCCTAAACCTAACCCTAAACCCTAAACCCTAACCTTAACCCTAATCCTAAACCTAAACCGTAACCCTTACCCTAACCCTATCCCTAATACCTAACCCTAACCCTAAACCTAACCCTAACCCTAACTCTAACCCTAACCCTAACCTAACCGTAACCCTAACCCTAACACTGTCGCTAAACCTAACTCTGACCCTTACCGTCTCTCTATCTTTAACTCTAACCCTCACCCTGTAAATAACCCTGTCCCTAAACCTAACCTTAACCATCAGCCAAAACCTAAACTTAACTATAACCATAACACTAAACCTAACAATGTCTCAAACCCGAAACGTGTACCTAACCCTAACCCTAACCGTAACCCTAACACTAAACCCGAAACCCTAACACTAACCCTAACCCTAACCCTAACCCTAAACCCTAAACCCTAACACTAACCCTAACCCTAAGCCTAAACCCTAACACTAACCCTAACCCTAACCCTAAACCCTAACCCCTAACCTTAACCCTAACCCTAAACCTAAACCGTAACCCTAACCCTAACCCTATCCCTAAAACCTAACCCTAACCCTAACCCTAACCCTAACTCTAACCCTAACCCTAACCCTAACCCTATCCCTAAACCCTAACCCTAAAATGTAAACACTAACCCTCCCCTATTCCTAACCCTAACCCTAACCCTAACCCTAAACCCTAACCTAACCTGATCCCTAACCCTAACACTGTCGCTAAACCTAACTCTGACCCTTACGTCTCTCCAACCTTAACTCTAACCCTCACCCTGTCACTAACCCTGTCCCTAAACCTAAACTTAAGCATCAGACAAAACCTAAACTTAATATAACCCTAACAGTAAACCTAACCTTGTCTCAAACCCGAAACGTGTACCAAATCTAACACTAACCTTAACCCTAACACTAAACCCGAAACCCTAACACTAACCCTAACCCCAAACCTAAACCCTAAACCCAAACCATAACCCTAAAGCTAACCCTAACCATAAACACTAAACCCTAACACTAACCCTAACCCTAAAACCTAAACCCTAACACTAACCCTAACCTTAAAGCCTAAACCCTAACTCTAACCCTAACCCTAACCCTAAACCCTAAACCCTAACCTTAACCCTAACCCTAAACCTAAACCGTAACCCTAACCCTAACCCTATCCCTAAAACCTAACCCTAACCCTAACCCTAACCCTAACTCTAACCCTAACCCTAACCCTAACCCTATCCCTAAACCCTAACCCTAAAATGTAAACACTAACCCTCCCCTATTCCTAACCCTAACCCTAACCCTAACCCTAAACCCTAACCTAACCTGATCCCTAACCCTAACACTGTCGCTAAACCTAACTCTGACCCTTACGTCTCTCCAACCTTAACTCTAACCCTCACCCTGTCACTAACCCTGTCCCTAAACCTAAACTTAAGCATCAGACAAAACCTAAACTTAATATTACCCTAACAGTAAACCTAACCATGTCCCAAACCCTAATCCTGGTCCTAACCCTAACCCTAACCCTTACCCTAACCCTAACACTAACCCTAACCCTAAACCTAAACACTAAACCCAAACCCTAACCCTAACGCTAACCCTAACCATAAACACTAAACCCTAACCCTAACCCTAACCCTAACCCTAACACTAAACCCTAAACCCTAACACTAACCCTAACCCTAAAGCCTAAACCCTAACTCTAACCCTAACCCTAACCCTAACCCTAAACCCTAAACCCTAACCTTAACGCTACCCCTAAACCTAAACCGTAATACTAACCCTAACCCTATCCCTAAAACCTAACCCTAACCCTAAACCTAACCCTAACCCTAACCCTAACACTAACCCTAACCCTAAACCTAAACACTAAACCCTAACCCTAACCCTAACCCTAACCCTAACCCTAAGACTAAACCCTAAACCCTAACACTAAACCTAACCCTAAAGTCTAAACCCTAACCCTAACCCTAACCCTAACCCTAACCCTAATCCTGTCCCTAAACCTAAAACTAATGCTAAACCTAACCCTATCCCTAACCCTAAACCCTAAACCCTAACCTTAACCCTAACCCTAAACCAAACCGTAACCCTAACCCTAACCCTATCCCTAAAACCTAACCCTAACCCTAACCCTAACCCTATCCCTAACCTAACCCTAACCCTAACCCTAACACTGTCGCTAAACCTAACTCTGTACCTTACCGTCTCTCTAACTTTAACTCTAACCCTCACCCTGTAACTAACCCTGTCCCTAAACCTAACCTTAACCATCAGCCAAAACCTAAACTTAACTATAACCCTAACACTAAACCTAACCATGTCTCAAATCCGAAACATGTACCTAACCCTAACCCTAAACTTAACCCTAACCCTAACGCTAACCCTAACCATAAACACTAAACCCTAAACCTAATCCTAACCCTATCCCTAACCCTAAACCCTAAACCCTAACACTAACCCTAAAACTAAAGCCTGAACCCTAACTCTAACCGTAAGCCTAACCCTTAACCCTAAACCCTAACCTTAACCCTAACCCTAAACCTAAACCGTAACCCTAACCCTAACCCTATCCCTAAAACTTAACCCTAACCCTAACCCTAACCCTAACCTTAAACCCTAACCTAATCTGATCCCTAACCCTAACACTCTCGCTAAACCTAACTCTGACCCTTACCGTCTCTCCAACCTTAACTCTAACCCTCACCCTGTCACTAACCCTGTCCCTAAACCTAAACTTAAGCATCAGACAAAACCTAAACTTAATATAACCCTAACAGTAAACCTAACCATGTCCCAAACCCTAATCCTGTCCCTAACCCTAAACCTAATGCTAACCCTAACCCTAACCCTAACCCTAAACCCTAAACCCTAACCTTAATCCTAACCCTAAACCTAAACCATAACCCTAACACTAACCCTATCCCTAAAACCTAACCCTAACCCTAACCCTACCCCTAACCCTAACCTAACCCTAACCCTAACCCTAACACTGTCGCTAAACCTAACTCTGACACTTACAGTCTCTCTATCTTTAACTCTAACCCTCACCCTGTAACTAACCCTGTCCCTAAACCTAACCTTAACCATCAGCCAAAACCTAAACTTAACTATAACCCTAACACTAAACCTAACCATGTCTCAAACCCGAATCGTGTACCTAACCCTAACCATAACCTTAACCCTAACACTAAACCCGAAACCCTAACACTAACCCTAACCCTAAACCTAAACCCTAAACCCAAACCCTAACCCTAACGCTAACCCTAACCTTAAACACTAAACCCTAACCCTAACCCTAACCCTAACCCTAACCCTAAACCCTAAACCCTAACACTATCCCTAACCCTAACGCCTAAACCCTAACTCTAACCCTAAACCTAACCCTAAACCCTAAACCCTAACCTTAACCCTAATCCTAAACCTAAACCGTAACCCTAACCCTAACCCTATCCCTAATACCTAACCCTAACCCTAACCCTAACCCTAACTCTAACCCTAACCCTAACCTAACCGTAACCCTAACCCTAACACTGTCGCTAAACCTAACTCTGACCCTTACCGTCTCTCTATCTGTAACTCTAACCCTCACCCTGTAACTAACCCTGTCCCTAAACCTAACCTTAACCATCAGCCAAAACCTAAACTTAACTATAACCCTAACACTAAACCTAACCATGTCTCAAACCCGAAACGTGTACCTAACCCTAACCCTAACCGTAACCCTAACACTAAACCCGAAACCCTAACACTAACCCTAACCCTAAACCTAAACCCTAAACCCAACCCTAACCCTAACGCTAACCCTAACCATAAACACTAAACCCTAACCCTAACCCTAACCCTAACCCTAACCCTAAACCCTAAACCCTAACACTAACCCTAACCCTAAAGCCTAAACCCTAACACTAACCCTAACCCTAACCCTAAACCCTAAACCCTAACCTTAACCCTAACCCTAAACCTAAACCGTAACCCTAACCCTAACCCTATCCCTAAAACCTAACCCTAACCCTAACCCTAACCCTAACTCTAACCCTAACCCTAACCCTAACCCTATCCCTAAACCCTAACCCTAAAATGTAAACACTAACCCTCCCCTATTCCTAACCCTAACCCTAACCCTAACCCTAAACCCTATCCTAACCTGATCCCTAACCCTAACACTGTCGCTAAACCTAACTCTGACCTTTACGTCTCTCCAACCTTAACTCTAACCCTCACCCTGTCACTAACCCTGTCCCTAAACCTAAACTTAAGCATCAGACAAAACCTAAACTTAATATAACCCTAACAGTAAACCTAACCATGTCCCAAACCCTAATCCTGTCCCTAACCCTAAACCTAATGCTAACCCTAACCCTAACCCTAACCCTAAACCCTAAACCCTAACCTTAACCCTAACCCTAAACCTAAACCGTAACCCTAACCCTAACCCTATCCCTAAAACCTAACCCTAACCCTAACCCTAACCTAACCCTAACCCTAACCCTAACACTGTCGCTAAACCTAACTCTGTACCTTACCGTCTCTCTAACTTTAACTCTAACCCTCACCCTGTAACTAACCCTGTCCCTAAAACTAACCTTAACCATCAGCCAAAACCTAAACTTAACCATAACCCTAACGCTAAACCTAAACATGTCTCAAACCCGAATCGTGTACCTAACCCTAACCCTAACCCTAACCCTAACTCTGACCCTTACCGTCTCTCCAACCTTAACTCTAACCCTCACCCTGTCACTAACCCTGTCCCTAAACCTAAACTTAAGCATCAGACAAAACCTAAACTTAATATAACCCTAACAGTAAACCTAACCATGTCCCAAACCCTAATCCTGTCCCTAACCCTAAACCTAATGCTAACCCTAACCCTAACACTAACACTAAACCCTAAACCCTAACCTTAACCCTAACCCTAACCCTAACCCTAACCCTAACCCTAACCCTAACCCTAACCCTAACCCTAACCCTAAGCCTAAACCCTAACTCTAACCCTAACCCTAACCCTAAACCCTAACATTAACCCTAACCCTAAACCTAAACCGTAACCCTAACCCTAACCCTATCCCTAAAACCTAACCCTAACCCTAACCCTAACCCTAACTCTAACCCTAACCCTAACCCTAACCCTAACCCTAAACCCTAAACCCTAACACTATCCCTAACCCTAAAGCCTAAACCCTAACTCTAACCCTAAACCTAACCCTAAACCCTAAACCCTAACCTTAACCCTAATCCTAAACCTAAACCGTAACCCTAACACTAACCCTATCCCTAATACCTAACCCTAACCCTAACCCTAACCCTAACCCTAACTCTAACCCTAACCCTAACCTAACCGTAACCCTAACCCTAACACTGTCGCTAAACCTAACTCTGACCCTTACCGTCTCTCTATCTTTAACTCTAACCCTCACCCTGTAACTAACCCTGTCCCTAAACCTAACCTTAACCATCAGCCAAAACCTAAACTTAACTATAACCCTAACACTAAACCTAACCATGTCTCAAACCCGAAACGTGTACCTAACCCTAACACTAACCGTAACCCTAACACTAAACCCGAAACCCTAACACTAACCCTAACCCTAAACCTAAACCCTAAACCCAAACCCTAACCCTAACGCTAACACTAACCATAAACACTAAACCCTAACCCTAACCCTAACCCTAACCCTAACCCTAAACCCTAAACCCTAACACTAACCCTAACCCTAAAGCCTAAACCCTAACACTAACCCTAACCCTAACCCTAACCCCTAACCCCTAACCTTAACCCGAACCCTAAACCTAAACCGTAACCCTAACCCTAACCCTATCCCTAAAACCTAACACTAACCCTAACACTAACCCTAACTCTAACCCTAACCCTAACCCTAACCCTATCCCTAAACCCTAACCCTAAAATGTAAACACTAACCCTCCCCTATTCCTAACCCTAACCCTAACCCTAACCCTAAACCCTAACCTAACCTGATCCCTAACCCTAACACTGTCGCTAAACCTAACTCTGACCCTTACCGTCTCTCCAACCTTAACTCTAACCCTCACCCTGTCACTAACCCTGTCCCTAAACCTAAACTTAAGCATCAGACAAAACCTAAACTTAATATAACCCTAACACTAAACCTAACCTTGTCTCAAACCCGAAACGTGTACCTAACCCTAACACTAACCTTAACCCGAACACTAAACCCGAAACCCTAACACTAACCCTAACCCCAAACCTAAACCCTAAACCCAAACCCTAACCCTAACGCTAACCCTAACCATAAACACTAAACCCTAACCCTAACCCTAACCCTAAACCCTAAACCCTAACACTAACCCTAACCTTAAAGCCTAAACCCTAACTCTAACCCTAACCCTAACCCTAAACCCTAAACCCTAACCTTAACCCTAACCCTAAACCTAAACCGTAACCCTAACCCTAACCCTATCCCTAAAACCTAACCCTAACCCTAACCCTAACCCTAACTCTAACCCTAACCCTAACACTAACCCTATCCCTAAACCCTAACCCTAAAATGTAAACACTAACCCTCCCCTATTCCTAACCCTAACCCTAACCCTAACCCTAAACCCTAACCTAACCTGATCCCTAACCCTAACACTGTCGCTAAACCTAACTCTGACCCTTACGTCT
>CM063089.1:112444779-112459779 GCA_031876335.1 Hipposideros larvatus | reverse complement strand
CCTAACCCTAAACCCTAAACCCTAACACTAACCCTAACCCTAAAGCCTAAACCCTAACCCTAACCCTAACCCTAACCCTAAACCCTATCCTAACCTGATCCCTAACCCTAACACTGTCGCTAAACCTAACTCTGTCCCTTACCGTCTCTCCAACCTTAACTCTAACCCTCACCCTGTCACTAACCCTGTCCCTAAACCTAAACTTAAGCATCAGACAAAACCTAAACTTAATATAACCCTAACAGTAAACCTAACCATGTCCCAAACCCTAATCCTGTCCCTAACCCTAAACCTAATGCTAACCCTAACCCTATCCCTAACACTAAACCCTAAACCCTAACCTTAACCCTAACCCTAAACCTAAACCGTAACCCTAACCCTAACCCTATCCCTAAAACCTAAACCTAACCCTAACCCTAACCCTAACCCTACCCTAACTCTAACACTAACCCTAACCCTAACCCTATCCCTAAACCCTAACCCTAAAATGTAAACACTATCCCTCCCCTATTCCTAACCCTAACCCTAACCCTAACCCTAAACCCTAACCTAACCTGATCCCTTATCCTAACACTGTCGCTAAACCTAACTCTGACCCTTACCGTCTCTCCAACCTTAACTCTAACCCTCACCCTGTCACTAACCCTGTCCCTAAACCTAAACTTAAGCATCAGACAAAACCTAAACTTAATATTACCCTAACAGTAAACCTAACCATGTCCCAAACCCTAATCCTGTCCCTAACCCTAACCCTAACCCTAACCCTAACCCTAACCCTAACACTAACCCTAACATTAAACACTAAACCTAACCCTAACCCTAACCCTAACCCTAACCCTAAACCCTAAACCCTAACAATATCCCGAACCCTAAAGCCTAAACCCTAACTCTAACCCTAACCCTAACCCTAAACCCTAAACCCTAAACTTAACCCTAACCCTAAACCTAAACCGTAACCCTAACCCTAACCCTATCCCTAAAACCTAACCCTAACCCTAACCCTAACCCTAACTCTAACACTAAACCTAACCCTAACCCTACCCTAAACCCTAAACCCTAACACTAACCCTAACCCTAAAGCCTAAACCCTAACTCTAACCCTAACCCTAAACCTAAACCCTAAACCCTAACCTTAACCCTAACCCTAACCCTAAACCGTAACCCTAACCCTAACCCTATCCCTAAAACCTAACCCTAACCCTAACCCTAACCCTAAACCTAACACTCACCCTGTAACTAACCCTGTCCCTAAACCTAACCTTAACCATCAGCCAAAACATAAACTTAACCATAACCCTAACACTAAACCTAAACATGTCTCAAACCCGAATCGTGTACCTAACACTAAACCTAAACTTAACCTTAACCCTAAACCCGAAACCCTAACCCTAACCCTAACCCTAACCCTAACCCTAACCATAACCCTAACACAAAACCTAAACATGTCTCAAACCCGAATCGTATACCTAAGCCTAACGCTAAACTTAACCCTAACCCTAAACCCGAAACCCTAACCCTAACACTAACCCTAAACCATAATCCCTAACTCTAATTCTATCCCTAACCCTAAAGCCTAAATCCTAACTCTAACCCTATCCCTAACCCTAACCCTAACCCTAACCCTAACCCTAACTCTGTCCCTAAAACCTAACCCTAACCCTAACCCTAACTCTAACCCTAACCCTAACCCTAACCCTATCCCTAAACCCTAACCCTAAAATGTAAACACTAACCCTCCCCTATTCCTAACCCTAACCCTAACCCTAACCCTAAACCCTAACCTAACCTGATCCCTAACCCTAACACTGTCGCTAAACCTAACTCTGACCCTTACGTCTCTCCAACCTTAACTCTAACCCTCACCCTGTCACTAACCCTGTCCCTAAACCTAAACTTAAGCATCAGACAAAACCTAAACTTAATATTACCCTAACAGTAAACCTAACCATGTCCCAAACCCTAATCCTGTCCCTAAACCTAAAACTAATGCTAACCCTAACCCTAACCCTAACCCTAAACCCTAAACGCTAACCTTAACCCTAACCCTAAACCTAAACCGTAACCCTAACCCTAACCCTATCCCTAAAACCTAACCCTAACCCTAACCCTAACTCTAACCCTAACCCTAACCCTATCCCTAAACCCTAACCCTAAAATGTAAACACTAACCCTCCCCTATTCCTAACCCTAACCCTAACCCTAAACCTAAACCGTAACCCTAACCCTAACCCTATCCCTAAAACCTAACCCTAACCCTAACCCTAACCTAACCCTAACCCTAACCCTAACACTGTCGCTAAACCTAACTCTGTACCTTACCGTCTCTCTAACTTTAACTCTAACCCTCACCCTGTAACTAACCCTGTCCCTAAACCTAACCTTAACCATCAGCCAAAACCTAAACTTAACCATAACCCTAACACTAAACCTAAACATGTCTCAAACCCGAATCGTGTACCTAACCCTAACCCTAACCCTAACCCTAACTCTGACCCTTACCCTCTCTCCAACCTTAACTCTAACCCTCACCCTGTCACTAACCCTGTCCCTAAACCTAAACTTAAGCATCAGACAAAACCTAAACTTAATATAACCCTAACACTAAACCTAACCTTGTCTCAAACCCGAAACGTGTACCTAACCCTAACACTAACCTTAACCCTAACACTAAACCCGAAACCCTAACACTAACCCTAACCCCAAACCTAAACCCTAAACCCAAACCCTAACCCTAACGCTAACCCTAACCATAAACACTAAACCCTAACCCTAACCCTAACCCTAAACCCTAAACCCTAACACTAACCCTAACCTTAAAGCCTAAACCCTAACTCTAACCCTAACCCTAACCCTAAACCCTAAACCCTAACCTTAACCCTAACCCTAAACCTAAACCGTAACCCTAACCCTAACCCTATCCCTAAAACCTAACCCTAACCCTAACCCTAACCCTAACTCTAACCCTAACCCTAACCCTAACCCTATCCCTAAACCCTAACCCTAAAATGTAAACACTAACCCTCCCCTATTCCTAACCCTAACCCTAACCCTAACCCTAAACCCTAACCTAACCTGATCCCTAACCCTAACACTGTCGCTAAACCTAACTCAGACCCTTACGTCTCTCCAACCTTAACTCTAACCCTCACCCTGTCACTAACCCTGTCCCTAAACCTAAACTTAAGCATCAGACAAAACCTAAACTTAATATTACCCTAACAGTAAACCTAACCATGTCCCAAACCCTAATCCTGTCCCTAACCCTAACCCTAACAGTTACCCTAACCCTAACACTAACCCTAACCCTAAACCTAAACACTAAACCCAAACCCTAACCCTAACGCTAACCCTAACCATAAACACTAAACCCTAACCCTAACCCTAACCGTAACCCTAACACTAAACCCTAAACCCTAACACTAACCCTAACCCTAAAGCCTAAACCCTAACTCTAACCCTAACCCTAACCCTAACCCTAAACCCTAAACCCTAACCTTAACGCTACCCCTAAACCTAAACCGTAATACTAACCCTAACCCTATCCCTAAAACCTAACCCTAACCCTAATCCTAACCCTAACCCTAACCCTAACACTAACCCTAACCCTAAACCTAAACACTAAACCCTAACCCTAACCCTAACCCTAACACTAAACCCTAAACCCTAACACTAAAGCTAACCCTAAAGTCTAAACCCTAACCCTAACCCTAACCCTAACCCTAACCCTAATCCTGTCCCTAAACCTAAAACTAATGCTAAACCTAACCCTATCCCTAACCCTAAACCCTAAACCCTAACCTTAAACCTAACCCTAAACCTAAACCGTAACATTAACCCCAACCCTATCCCTAAAACCTAACCCTAACCCTAACCCTAACCCTAACCCTAACCTAACCCTAACCCTAACCCTAACACTGTCGCTAAACCTAACTCTGTACCTTACCGTCTCTCTAACTTTAACTCTAACCCTCACCCTGTAACTAACCCTGTCCCTAAACCTAACCTTAACCATCAGCCAAAACCTAAACTTAACTATAACCCTAACACTAAACCTAAACATGTCTCAAACCCGAATCGTGTACCTAACCCTAACCCTAACCCTAACCCTAACTCTGACCCTTACCGTCTCTCCAACCTTAACTCTAACCCTCACCCTGTCACTAACCCTGTCCCTAAACCTAAACTTAAGCATCAGACAAAACCTAAACTTAATATAACCCTAACACTAAACCTAACCTTGTCTCAAACCCGAAACGTGTACCTAACCCTAACACTAACCTTAACCCTAACACTAAACCAGAAACCCTAACACTAACCCTAACCCCAAACCTAAACCCTAAACCCAAACCCTAACCCTAACGCTAACCCTAACCATAAACACTAAACCCTAACCCTAACCCTAACCCTAAACCCTAAACCCTAACACTAACCCTAACCTTAAAGCCTAAACCCTAACTCTAACCCTAACCCTAACCCTAAACCCTAAACCCTAACCTTAACCCTAACCCTAAACCTAAACCGTAACCCTAACCCTAACCCTATCCCTAAAACCTAACCCTAACCCTAACCCTAACCCTAACTCTAACCCTAACCCTAACCCTAACCCTATCCCTAAACCCTAACCCTAAAATGTAAACACTAACCCTCCCCTATTCCTAACCCTAACCCTAACCCTAACCCTAAACCCTAACCTAACCTGATCCCTAACCCTAACACTGTCGCTAAACCTAACTCTGACCCTTACGTCTCTCCAACCTTAACTCTAACCCTCACCCTGTCACTAACCCTGTCCCTAAACCTAAACTTAAGCATCAGACAAAACCTAAACTTAATATTACCCTAACAGTAAACCTAACCATGTCCCAAACCCTAATCCTGTCCCTAACCCTAACCCTAACCCTTACCCTAACCCTAACACTAACCCTAACCCTAAACCTAAACATTAAACCCAAACCCTAACCCTAACGCTAACCCTAACTATAAACACTAAACCCTAACCCTAACCCTAACCCTAACCCTAACACTAAACCCTAAACCCTAACACTAACCCTAACCCTAAAGCCTAAACCCTATTTCTAACCCTAACCCTAACCCTAACCCTAAACCCTAAAACTAACCTTAACGCTACCCCTAAACCTAAACCGTAATACTAACCCTAACCCTATCCCTAAAACCTAACCCTAACCCTAACCCTAAACCTAACCCTAACCCTAACCCTAACACTAACCCTAACCCTAAACCTAAACACTAAACCCTAACCCTAACCCTAACCCTAACCCTAACACTAAACCCTAAACCCTAACACTAACCCTAACCCTAAAGTCTAAACCCTAACCCTAACCCTAATCCTGTCCCTAAACCTAAAACTAATGCTAAACCTAACCCTAACCCTAACCCTAACCCCTAAACCCTAACCTTAACCCTAACCCTAAACCTAAACCGTAACCCTAACCCTAACCCTATCCCTAAAACCTAACCCTAACCCTAACCCTAACCCTAACCCTAACCCTAACCCTAAACCCTAAACCCTAACACTATCCCTATCCCTAAAGCCTAAACCCTAACTCTAACGCTAAACCTAACCCTAAACCCTAAACCCTAACCTTAACCCTAATCCTAAACCTAAACCGTAACCCTAACCCTAACCCTATCCCTAATACCTAACCCTAACCCTAACCCTAACCCTAACCCTAACTCTAACCCTAACCCTAACCTAACCGTAACCCTAACCCTAACACTGTCGCTAAACCTAACTCTGACCCTTACCGTCTCTCTATCTTTAACTCTAACCCTCACCCTGTAACTAACCCTGTCCCTAAACCTAACCTTAACCATCAGCCAAAAGCTAAACTTAACTAAAACCCTAACACTAAACCTAAGCATGTCTCAAACCCGAAACGTGTACCTAACCCTAACCCTAACCGTAACCCTAACACTAAACCCGAAACCCTAACACTAACCCTAACCCTAAACCTAAACCCTAAACCCAAACCCTAACCCTAACGCTAACCCTAACCATAAACACTAAACCCTAACCCTAACCCTAACCCTCACCCTAACCCTAAACCCTAAACCCTAACACTAACCCTAACCCTAAAGCCTAAACCCTAACCCTAACCCTAACCCTAACCCTAAACCCTATCCTAACCTGATCCCTAACCCTAACACTGTCGCTAAACCTAACTCTGACCCTTACCGTCTCTCCAACCTTAACTCTAACCCTCACCCTGTCACTAACCCTGTCCCTAAACCTAAACTTAAGCATCAGACAAAACCTAAACTTAATATAACCCTAACAGTAAACCTAACCATGTCCCAAACCCTAATCCTGTCCCTAACCCTAAACCTAATGCTAACCCTAACCCTAACACTAACACTAAACCCTAAACCCTAACCTTAACCCTAACCCTAAACCTAAACCGTAACCCTAACCCTAACCCTATCCCTAAAACCTAAACCTAACCCTAACCCTAACCCTAACCCTACCCTAACTCTAACACTAACCCTAACCCTAACCCTATCCCTAAACCCTAACCCTAAAATGTAAACACTAACCCTCCCCTATTCCTAACCCTAACCCTAACCCTAACCCTAAACCCTAACCTAACCTGATCCCTTATCCTAACACTGTCGCTAAACCTAACTCTGACCCTTACCGTCTCTCCAACCTTAACTCTAACCCTCACCCTGTCACTAACCCTGTCCCTAAACCTAAACTTAAGCATCAGACAAAACCTAAACTTAATATTACCCTAACAGTAAACCTAACCATGTCCCAAACCCTAATCCTCTCCCTAACCCTAACCCTAACCCTAACCCTAACCCTAACCCTAACACTAACCCTAACATTAAACACTAAACCTAACCCTAACCCTAACCCTAACCCTAACCCTAAACCCTAAACCCTAACACTATCCCTAACCCTAAAGCCTAAACCCTAACTCTAACCCTAACCCTAACCCTAAACCCTAAACCCTAACCTTAACCCTAACCCTAAACCTAAACCATAACCCTAACCCTAACCCTATCCCTAAAACCTAACCCTAACCCTAACCCTAACCCTAACTCTAACACTAACCCTAACCCTAAACCCTAAACCCTAACCTTAACCCTAACCCTAAACCTAAACCATAACCCTAACCCTAACCCTATCCCTAAAACCTAACCCTAACCCTAACCCTAACCCTAAACCTAACACTCACCCTGTAACTAACCCTGTCCCTAAACCTAACCTTAACCATCAGCCAAAACCTAAACTTAACCATAACCCTAACACTAAACCTAAACATGTCTCAAACCCGAATCGTGTACCTAACACTAACCCTAAACTTAACCTTAACCCTAAACCCGAAACCCTAACCCTAACCCTAACCCTAACCCTAACCCTAACCATAACCCTAACACAAAACCTAAACATGTCTCAAACCCGAATCGTATACCTAAGCCTAACGCTAAACTTAACCCTAACCCTAAACCCGAAACCCTAACCCTAACCCTAACCCTAAACCATAATCCCTAACTCTAACTCTAACCATAACCCTAAAGCCTAAATCCTAACTCTAACCCTATCCCTAACCCTAACCCTAACCCTAACCCTAACCCTAACTCTGTCCCTAAAACCTAACCCTAACCCTAACCCTAACTCTAACCCTAACCCTAACCCTAACCCTATCCCTAAACCCTAACCCTAAAATGTAAACACTAACCCTCCCCTATTCCTAACCCTAACCCTAACCCTAACCCTAAACCCTAACCTAACCTGATCCCTAACCCTAACACTGTCGCTAAACCTAACTCTGTCCCTTACCGTCTCTCCAACCTTAACTCTAACCCTCACCCTGTCACTAACCCTGTCCCTAAACCTAAACTTAAGCATCAGACAAAACCTAAACTTAATATAACCCTAACAGTAAACCTAACCATGTCCCAAACCCTAACCTGTCCCTAACCCTAAACCTAATGCTAACCCTAACCCTAACACTAACACTAAACCCTAAACCCTAACCTTAACCCTAACCCTAAACCTAAACCGTAACCCTAACCCTAACCCTATCCCTAAAACCTAAACCTAACCCTAACCCTAACCCTAACCCTACCCTAACTCTAACACTAACCCTAACCCTAACCCTATCCCTAAACCCTAACCCTAAAATGTAAACACTAACCCTCCCCTATTCCTAACCCTAACCCTAACCCTAACCCTAAACCCTAACCTAACCTGATCCCTTATCCTAACACTGTCGCTAAACCTAACTCTGACCCTTACCGTCTCTCCAACCTTAACTCTAACCCTCACCCTGTCACTAACCCTGTCCCTAAACCTAAACTTAAGCATCAGACAAAACCTAAACTTAATATTACCCTAACAGTAAACCTAACCATGTCCCAAACCCTAATCCTCTCCCTAACCCTAACCCTAACCCTAACCCTAACCCTAACACTAACCCTAACATTAAACACTAAACCTAACCCTAACCCTAACCCTAACCCTAACCCTAAACCCTAAACCCTAACACTATCCCTAACCCTAAAGCCTAAACCCTAACTCTAACCCTAACCCTAACCCTAAACCCTAAACCCTAACCTTAACCCTAACCCTAAACCTAAACCATAACCCTAACCCTAACCCTATCCCTAAAACCTAACCCTAACCCTAACCCTAACCCTAACTCTAACACTAACCCTAACCCTAAACCCTAAACCCTAACCTTAACCCTAACCCTAAACCTAAACCATAACCCTAACCCTAACCCTATCCCTAAAACCTAACCCTAACCCTAACCCTAACCCTAAACCTAACACTCACCCTGTAACTAACCCTGTCCCTAAACCTAACCTTAACCATCAGCCAAAACCTAAACTTAACCATAACCCTAACACTAAACCTAAACATGTCTCAAACCCGAATCGTGTACCTAACACTAACCCTAAACTTAACCTTAACCCTAAACCCGAAACCCTAACCCTAACCCTAACCCTAACCCTAACCCTAACCATAACCCTAACACAAAACCTAAACATGTCTCAAACCCGAATCGTATACCTAAGCCTAACGCTAAACTTAACCCTAACCCTAAACCCGAAACCCTAACCCTAACCCTAACCCTAAACCATAATCCCTAACTCTAACTCTAACCATAACCCTAAAGCCTAAATCCTAACTCTAACCCTATCCCTAACCCTAACCCTAACCCTAACCCTAACCCTAACTCTGTCCCTAAAACCTAACCCTAACCCTAACCCTAACTCTAACCCTAACCCTAACCCTAACCCTATCCCTAAACCCTAACCCTAAAATGTAAACACTAACCCTCCCCTATTCCTAACCCTAACCCTAACCCTAACCCTAAACCCTAACCTAACCTGATCCCTAACCCTAACACTGTCGCTAAACCTAACTCTGTCCCTTACCGTCTCTCCAACCTTAACTCTAACCCTCACCCTGTCACTAACCCTGTCCCTAAACCTAAACTTAAGCATCAGACAAAACCTAAACTTAATATTACCCTAACAGTAAACCTAACCATGTCCCAAACCCTAATCCTGTCCCTAACCCTAACCCTAACCCTTACCCTAACCCTAACACTAACCCTAACCCTAAACCTAAACACTAAACCCAAACCCTAACACTAACGCTAACCCTAACTATAAACACTAAACCCTAACCCTAACCCTAACCCTAACCCTGACACTAAACCCTAAACCCTAACACTAACCCTAACCCTAAAGCCTAAACCCTATTTCTAACCCTAACCCTAACCCTAACCCTAAACCCTAAACCTAACCTTAACGCTACCCCTAAACCTAAACCGTAATACTAACCCTAACCCTATCCCTAAAACCTAACCCTAACCCTAACCCTCAACCTAACCCTAACCCTAACCCTAACACTAACCCTAACCCTAAACCTAAACACTAAACCCTAACCCTAACCCTAACCCTAACCCTAACACTAAACCCTAAACCCTAACACTAACCCTAACCCTAAAGTCTAAACCCTAACCCTAACCCTAACCCTAACCCTAACCCTAATCCTGTCCCTAAACCTAAAACTAATGCTAAACCTAACCCTAACCCTAACCCTAACCCCTAAACCCTAACCTTAACCCTAACCCTAAACTTAAACCGTAACCCTAACCCTAACCCTATCCCTAAAACCTAACCCTAACCCTAACCCTAACCCTAACCCTAACCCTAACCCTAACCCTAAACCCTAAACCCTAACACTATCCCTATCCCTAAAGCCTAAACCCTAACTCTAACGCTAAACCTAACCCTAAACCCTAAACCCTAACCTTAACCTTAATCCTAAATCTAAACCGTAACCCTAACCCTAACCTTATCCCTAATACCTAACCCTAACCCTAACCCTAACCCTAACCCTAACTCTAACCCTAACCCTAACCTAACCGTAACCCTAACCCTAACACTGTCGCTAAACCTAACTCTGACCCTTACCGTCTCTCTATCTTTAACTCTAACCCTCACCCTGTAACTAACCCTGTCCCTAAACCTAACCTTAACCATCAGCCAAAAGCTAAACTTAACTAAAACCCTAACACTAAACCTAACCATGTCTCAAACCCGAAACGTGTACCTAACCCTAACCCTAACCGTAACCCTAACACTAAACCCGAAACCCTAACACTAACCCTAACCCTAAACCTAAACCCTAAACCCAAACCCTAACCCTAACGCTAACCCTAACCATAAACACTAAACCCTAACCCTAACCCTAACCCTCACCCTAACCCTAAACCCTAAACCCTAACACTAACCCTAACCCTAAAGCCTAAACCCTAACCCTAACCCTAACCCTAACCCTAAACCCTATCCTAACCTGATCCCTAACCCTAACACTGTCGCTAAACCTAACTCTGACCCTTACCGTCTCTCCAACCTTAACTCTAACCCTCACCCTGTCACTAACCCTGTCCCTAAACCTAAACTTAAGCATCAGACAAAACCTAAACTTAATATAACCCTAACAGTAAACCTAACCATGTCCCAAACCCTAATCCTGTCCCTAACCCTAAACCTAATGCTAACCCTAACCCTATCCCTAACACTAAACCCTAAACCCTAACCTTAACCCTAACCCTAAACCTAAACCGTAACCCTAACCCTAACCCTAATCTAAAACCTAAACCTAACCCTAACCCTAACCCTAACCCTACCCTAACTCTAACACTAACCCTAACCCCAACCCTATCCCTAAACCCTAACCCTAAAATGTAAACACTAACCCTCCCCTATTCCTAACCCTAACCCTAACCCTAACCCTAAACCCTAACCTAACCTGATCCCTTATCCTAACACTGTCGCTAAACCTAACTCTGACCCTTAATGTCTCTCCAACCTTAACTCTAACCCTCACCCTGTCACTAACCCTGTCCCTAAACCTAAACTTAAGCATCAGACAAAACCTAAACTTAATATTACCCTAACAGTAAACCTAACCATGTCCCAAACCCTAATCCTGTCCCTAACCCTAACCCTAACCCTAACCCTAACCCTAACCCTAACCCTAACACTAACCCTAACATTAAACACTAAACCTAACCCTAACCCTAACCCTAACCCTAAACCTAAACCCTAAACCCTAACAATATCCCTAACCCTAAAGCCTAAACCCTAACTCTAACCCTAACCCTAACCCTAAACCCTAAACCCTAACCTTAACCCTAACCCTAAACCTAAACCGTAACCCTAACCCTAACCCTATCCCTAAAACCTAACCCTAACCCTAACCCTAACCCTAACTCTAACACTAAACCTAACCCTAACCCTACCCTAAACCCTAAACCCTAACACTAACCCTAACCCTAAAGCCTAAACCCTAACTCTAACCCTAACCCTAAACCTAAACCCTAAACCCTAACCTTAACCCTAACCCTAACCCTAAACCGTAACCCTAACCCTAACCCTATCCCTAAAACCTAACCCTAACCCTAACCCTAACCCTAAACCTAACACTCACCCTGTAACTAACCCTGTCCCTAAACCTAACCTTAACCATCAGCCAAAACATAAACTTAACCATAACCCTAACACTAAACCTAAACATGTCTCAAACCCGAATCGTGTACCTAACACTAAACCTAAACTTAACCTTAACCCTAAACCCGAAACCCTAACCCTAACCCTAACCCTAACCCTAACCCTAACCCTAACCATAACCCTAACACAAAACCTAAACATGTCTCAAACCCGAATCGTATACCTAAGCCTAACGCTAAACTTAACCCTAACCCTAAACCCGAAACCCTAACCCTAACACTAACCCTAAACCATAATCCCTAACTCTAACTCTAACCCTAACCCTAAAGCCTAAATCCTAACTCTAACCCTATCCCTAACCCTAACCCTAACCCTAACCCTAACCCTAACTCTGTCCATAAAACCTAACCCTAACCCTAACCCTAACTCTAACCCTAACCCTAACCCTCACCCTATCCCTAAACACTAACCCTAAAATGTAAACACTAACCCTCCCCTATTCCTAACCCTAACCCTAACCCTAACCCTAAACCCTAACCTAACCTGATCCCTAACCCTAACACTGTCGCTAAACCTAACTCTGACCCTTACCGTCTCTCCAAACTTAACTCTAACCCTCACACTGTCACTAACCCTGTCCCTAAACCTAAACTTAAGAATCAGACAAAACCTAAACTTAATATAACCCTAACAGTAAACCTAACCATGTCCCAAACCCTAATCCTGTCCCTAAACCTAAAACTAATGCTAACCCTAACCCTAACCCTAACCCTAAACCCTAAACGCTAACCTTAACCCTAACCCTAAACCTAAACTTAAGCATCAGACAAAACCTAAACTTAATATAACCCTAACACTAAACCTAACCTTGTCTCAAACCCGAAACGTGTACCTAACCCTAACACTAACCTTAACCCGAACACTAAACCCGAAACCCTAACACTAACCCTAACCCCAAACCTAAACCCTAAACCCAAACCCTAACCCTAACGCTAACCCTAACCATAAACACTAAACCCTAACCCTAACCCTAACCCTAAACCCTAAACCCTAACACTAACCCTAACCTTAAAGCCTAAACCCTAACTCTAACCCTAACCCTAACCCTAAACCCTAAACCCTAACATTAACCCTAACCCTAAACCTAAACCGTAACCCTAACCCTAACCCTATCCCTAAAACCTAACCCTAACCCTAACCCTAACCCTAAACCTAACACTCACCCTGTAACTAACCCTGTCCCTAAACCTAACCTTAACCATCAGCCAAAACATAAACTTAACCATAACCCTAACACTAAACCTAAACATGTCTCAAACCCGAATCGTGTACCTAACACTAAACCTAAACTTAACCTTAACCCTAAACCCGAAACCCTAACCCTAACCCTAACCCTAACCCTAACCCTAACCCTAACCATAACCCTAACACAAAACCTAAACATGTCTCAAACCCGAATCGTATACCTAAGCCTAACGCTAAACTTAACCCTAACCCTAAACCCGAAACCCTAACCCTAACACTAACCCTAAACCATAATCCCTAACTCTAACTCTAACCCTAACCCTAAAGCCTAAATCCTAACTCTAACCCTATCCCTAACCCTAACCCTAACCCTAACCCTAACCCTAACTCTGTCCATAAAACCTAACCCTAACCCTAACCCTAACTCTAACCCTAACCCTAACCCTAACCCTATCCCTAAACCCTAACCCTAAAATGTAAACACTAACCCTCCCCTATTCCTAACCCTAACCCTAACCCTAACCCTAAACCCTAACCTAACCTGATCCCTAACCCTAACACTGTCGCTAAACCTAACTCTGACCCTTACCGTCTCTCCAAACTTAACTCTAACCCTCACACTGTCACTAACCCTGTCCCTAAACCTAAACTTAAGAATCAGACAAAACCTAAACTTAATATAACCCTAACAGTAAACCTAACCATGTCCCAAACCCTAATCCTGTCCCTAAACCTAAAACTAATGCTAACCCTAACCCTAACCCTAACCCTAAACCCTAAACGCTAACCTTAACCCTAACCCTAAACCTAAACTTAAGCATCAGACAAAACCTAAACTTAATATAACCCTAACACTAAACCTAACCTTGTCTCAAACCCGAAACGTGTACCTAACCCTAACACTAACCTTAACCCGAACACTAAACCCGAAACCCTAACACTAACCCTAACCCCAAACCTAAACCCTAAACCCAAACCCTAACCCTAACGCTAACCCTAACCATAAACACTAAACCCTAACCCTAACCCTAACCCTAAACCCTAAACCCTAACACTAACCCTAACCTTAAAGCCTAAACCCTAACTCTAACCCTAACCCTAACCCTAATCCCTAAACCCTAACATTAACCCTAACCCTAAACCTAAACCGTAACCCTAACCCTAACCCTATCCCTAAAACCTAACCCTAACCCTAACCCTAACCCTAACTCTAACCCTAACCCTAACACTAACCCTATCCCTAAACCCTAACCCTAAAATGTAAACACTAACCCTCCCCTATTCCTAACCCTAACCCTAACCCTAACCCTAAACCCTAACCTAACCTGATCCCTAACCCTAACACTGTCGCTAAACCTAACTCTGACCCTTACGTCTCTCCAACCTTAACTCTAACCCTCACCCTGTCACTAACCCTGTCCCTAAACCTAAACTTAAGCATCAGACAAAACCTAAACTTAATATTACCCTAACAGTAAACCTAACCATGTCCCAAACCCTAATCCTGTCCCTAACCCTAACCCTAACAGTTACCCTAACCCTAACACTAACCCTAACCCTAAACCTAAACACTAAACCCAAACCCTAACCCTAACGCTAACCCTAACCATAAACACTAAACCCTAACCCTAACCCTAACCGTAACCCTAACACTAAACCCTAAACCCTAACACTAACCCTAACCCTAAAGCCTAAACCCTAACTCTAACCCTAACCCTAACCCTAACCGTAACCCTAACCCTAAACCATAAACCC
>CM063089.1:112394779-112439779 GCA_031876335.1 Hipposideros larvatus | reverse complement strand
ACCCTAACCCTAAACCTAAACACTAAACCCTAACCCTAACCCTAACCCTAACCCTAACACTAAACCCTTAACCCTAACACTAACCCTAACCCTAAAGTCTAAACCCTAACCCTAACCCTAACCCTAACCCTAATCCTGTCCCTAAACCTAAAACTAATGCTAAACCTAACCCTAACCCTAACCCTAACCCCTAAACCCTAACCTTAACCCTAACCCTAAACCTAAACCGTAACCCTAACCCTAACCCTATCCCTAAAACCTAACCCTAACCCTAACCCTAACCCTAACCCTAACCCTAAACCCTAAACCCTAACACTATCCCTATCCCTAAAGCCTAAACCCTAACTCTAACGCTAAACCTAACCCTAAACCCTAAACCCTAACCTTAACCTTAATCCTAAATCTAAACCGTAACCCTAACCCTAACCTTATCCCTAATACCTAACCCTAACCGTAACCCTAACCCTAACCCTAACTCTAACCCTAACCCTAACCTAACCGTAACCCTAACCCTAACACTGTCGCTAAACCTAACTCTGACCCTTACCGTCTCTCTATCTTTAACTCTAACCCTCACCCTGTAACTAACCCTGTCCCTAAACCTAACCTTAACCATCAGCCAAAAGCTAAACTTAACTAAAACCCTAACACTAAACCTAACCATGTCTCAAACCCGAAACGTGTACCTAACCCTAACCCTAACCGTAACCCTAACACTAAACCCGAAACCCTAACACTAACCCTAACCCTAAACCTAAACCCTAAACCCAAACCCTAACCCTAACGCTAACCCTAACCATAAACACTAAACCCTAACCCTAACCCTAACCCTCACCCTAACCCTAAACCCTAAACCCTAACACTAACCCTAACCCTAAAGCCTAAACCCTAACCCTAACCCTAACCCTAACCCTAAACCCTATCCTAACCTGATCCCTAACCCTAACACTGTCGCTAAACCTAACTCTGTCCCTTACCGTCTCTCCAACCTTAACTCTAACCCTCACCCTGTCACTAACCCTGTCCCTAAACCTAAACTTAAGCATCAGACAAAAACCTAAACTTAATATAACCCTAACAGTAAACCTAACCATGTCCCAAACCCTAATCCTGTCCCTAACCCTAAACCTAATGCTAACCCTAACCCTATCCCTAACACTAAACCCTAAACCCTAACCTTAACCCTAACCCTAAACCTAAACCGTAACCCTAACCCTAACCCTATCCCTAAAACCTAAACCTAACCCTAACCCTAACCCTAACCCTACCCTAACTCTAACACTAACCCTAACCCTAACCCTATCCCTAAACCCTAACCCTAAAATGTAAACACTAACCCTCCCCTATTCCTAACCCTAACCCTAACCCTAACCCTAAACCCTAACCTAACCTGATCCCTTATCCTAACACTGTCGCTAAACCTAACTCTGACCCTTACCGTCTCTCCAACCTTAACTCTAACCCTCACCCTGTCACTAACCCTGTCCCTAAACCTAAACTTAAGCATCAGACAAAACCTAAACTTAATATTACCCTAACAGTAAACCTAACCATGTCCCAAACCCTAATCCTGTCCCTAACCCTAACCCTAACCCTAACCCTAACCCTAACCCTAACCCTAACACTAACCCTAACATTAAACACTAAACCTAACCCTAACCCTAACCCTAACCCTAACCCTAAACCCTAAACCCTAACAATATCCCTAACCCTAAAGCCTAAACCCTAACTCTAACCCTAACCCTAACCCTAAACCCTAAACCCTAACCTTAACCCTAACCCTAAACCTAAACCGTAACCCTAACCCTAACCCTATCCCTAAAACCTAACCCTAACCCTAACCCTAACCCTAACTCTAACACTAAACCTAACCCTAACCCTACCCTAAACCCTAAACCCTAACACTAACCCTAACCCTAAAGCCTAAACCCTAACTCTAACCCTAACCCTAAACCTAAACCCTAAACCCTAACCTTAACCCTAACCCTAACCCTAAACCGTAACCCTAACCCTAACCCTATCCCTAAAACCTAACCCTAACCCTAACCCTAACCCTAAACCTAACACTCACCCTGTAACTAACCCTGTCCCTAAACCTAACCTTAACCATCAGCCAAAACATAAACTTAACCATAACCCTAACACTAAACCTAAACATGTCTCAAACCCGAATCGTGTACCTAACACTAAACCTAAACTTAACCTTAACCCTAAACCCGAAACCCTAACCCTAACCCTAACCCTAACCCTAACCCTAACCCTAACCATAACCCTAACACAAAACCTAAACATGTCTCAAACCCGAATCGTATACCTAAGCCTAACGCTAAACTTAACCCTAACCCTAAACCCGAAACCCTAACCCTAACACTAACCCTAAACCATAATCCCTAACTCTAATTCTATCCCTAACCCTAAAGCCTAAATCCTAACTCTAACCCTATCCCTAACCCTAACCCTAACCCTAACCCTAACCCTAACTCTGTCCCTAAAACCTAACCCTAACCCTAACCCTAACTCTAACCCTAACCCTAACCCTAACCCTATCCCTAAACCCTAACCCTAAAATGTAAACACTAACCCTCCCCTATTCCTAACCCTAACCCTAACCCTAACCCTAAACCCTAACCTAACCTGATCCCTAACCCTAACACTGTCGCTAAACCTAACTCTGACCCTTACCGTCTCTCCAAACTTAACTCTAACCCTCACCCTGTCACTAACCCTGTCCCTAAACCTAAACTTAAGAATCAGACAAAACCTAAACTTAATATAACCCTAACAGTAAACCTAACCATGTCCCAAACCCTAATCCTGTCCCTAAACCTAAAACTAATGCTAACCCTAACCCTAACCCTAACCCTAAACCCTAAACGCTAACCTTAACCCTAACCCTAAACCTAAACCGTAACCCTAACCCTAACCCTATCCCTAAAACCTAACCCTAACCCTAACCCTAACTCTAACCCTAACCCTAACCCTATCCCTAAACCCTAACCCTAAAATGTAAACACTAACCCTCCCCTATTCCTAACCCTAACCCTAACCCTAACCCTAAACCCTAACCTAACCTGATCCCTAACCCTAACACTGTCGCTAAACCTAACACTGACCCTTACCGTCTCTCCAAACTTAACTCTAACCCTCACCCTGTCACTAAACCTGTCCCTAAACCTAAACTTAAGCATCAGACCAAACCTAAACTTAATATAACCCTAACAGTAAACCTAACCATGTCCCAAACCCTAATCCTGTCCCTAACCCTAAAACTACTGCTAACCATAACCCTAACCCTAACCCTAAACCCTAAACCCTAACCTTAACCCTAACCCTAAACCTAAACCGTAACCCTAACCCTAACCCTATCCCTAAAACCTAACCCTAACCCTAACCCTAACCTAACCCTAACCCTAACCCTAACACTGTCGCTAAACCTAACTCTGTACCTTACCGTCTCTCTAACTTTAACTCTAACCCTCACCCTGTAACTAACCCTGTCCCTAAACCTAACCTTAACCATCAGCCAAAACCTAAACTTAACCATAACCCTAACACTAAACCTAAACATGTCTCAAACCCGAATCGTGTACCTAACCCTAACCCTAACCCTAACCCTAACTCTGACCCTTACCCTCTCTCCAACCTTAACTCTAACCCTCACCCTGTCACTAACCCTGTCCCTAAACCTAAACTTAAGCATCAGACAAAACCTAAACTTAATATAACCCTAACACTAAACCTAACCTTGTCTCAAACCCGAAACGTGTACCTAACCCTAACACTAACCTTAACCCTAACACTAAACCCGAAACCCTAACACTAACCCTAACCCCAAACCTAAACCCAAAACCCAAACCCTAACCCTAACGCTAACCCTATCCCTAAACCCTAACCCTAAAATGTAAACACTAACCCTCCCCTATTCCTAACCCTAACCCTAACCCTAACCCTAAAACCTAACCTAACCTGATCCCTAACCCTAACACTGTCGCTAAACCTAACTCAGACCCTTACGTCTCTCCAACCTTAACTCTAACCCTCACCCTGTCACTAACCCTGTCCCTAAACCTAAACTTAAGCATCAGACAAAACCTAAACTTAATATTACCCTAACAGTAAACCTAACCATGTCCCAAACCCTAATCCTGTCCCTAACCCTAACCCTAACAGTTACCCTAACCCTAACACTAACCCTAACCCTAAACCTAAACACTAAACCCAAACCCTAACCCTAACGCTAACCCTAACCATAAACACTAAACCCTAACCCTAACCCTAACCGTAACCCTAACACTAAACCCTAAACCCTAACACTAACCCTAACCCTAAAGCCTAAACCCTAACTCTAACCCTAACCCTAACCCTAACCCTAAACCCTAAACCCTAACCTTAACGCTACCCCTAAACCTAAACCGTAATACTAACCCTAACCCTATCCCTAAAACCTAACCCTAACCCTAATCCTAACCCTAACCCTAACCCTAACACTAACCCTAACCCTAAACCTAAACACTAAACCCTAACCCTAACCCTAACCCTAACACTAAACCCTAAACCCTAACACTAAAGCTAACCCTAAAGTCTAAACCCTAACCCTAACCCTAACCCTAACCCTAACCCTAATCCTGTCCCTAAACCTAAAACTAATGCTAAACCTAACCCTATCCCTAACCCTAAACCCTAAACCCTAACCTTAAACCTAACCCTAAACCTAAACCGTAACATTAACCCCAACCCTATCCCTAAAACCTAACCCTAACCCTAACCCTAACCCTAACCCTAACCTAACCCTAACCCTAACCCTAACACTGTCGCTAAACCTAACTCTGTACCTTACCGTCTCTCTAACTTTAACTCTAACCCTCACCCTGTAACTAACCCTGTCCCTAAACCTAACCTTAACCATCAGCCAAAACCTAAACTTAACCATAACCCTAACACTAAACCTAAACATGTCTCAAACCCGAATCGTGTACCTAACCCTAACCCTAACCCTAACCCTAACTCTGACCCTTACCGTCTCTCCAACCTTAACTCTAACCCTCACCCTGTCACTAACCCTGTCCCTAAACCTAAACTTAAGCATCAGACAAAACCTAAACTTAATATAACCCTAACACTAAACCTAACCTTGTCTCAAACCCGAAACGTGTACCTAACCCTAACACTAACCTTAACCCTAACACTAAACCAGAAACCCTAACACTAACCCTAACCCCAAACCTAAACCCTAAACCCAAACCCTAACCCTAACGCTAACCCTAATCATAAACACTAAACCCTAACCCTAACCCTAACCCTAAACCCTAAACCCTAACACTAACCCTAACCTTAAAGCCTAAACCCTAACTCTAACCCTAACCCTAACCCTAAACCCTAAACCCTAACCTTAACCCTAACCCTAAACCTAAACCGTAACCCTAACCCTAACCCTATCCCTAAAACCTAACCCTAACCCTAACCCTAACCCTAACTCTAACCCTAACCCTAACCCTAACCCTATCCCTAAACCCTAACCCTAAAATGTAAACACTAACCCTCCCCTATTCCTAACCCTAACCCTAACCCTAACCCTAAACCCTAACCTAACCTGATCCCTAACCCTAACACTGTCGCTAAACCTAACTCTGACCCTTACGTCTCTCCAACCTTAACTCTAACCCTCACCCTGTCACTAACCCTGTCCCTAAACCTAAACTTAAGCATCAGACAAAACCTAAACTTAATATTACCCTAACAGTAAACCTAACCATGTCCCAAACCCTAATCCTGTCCCTAACCCTAACCCTAACCCTTACCCTAACCCTAACACTAACCCTAACCCTAAACCTAAACATTAAACCCAAACCCTAACCCTAACGCTAACCCTAACTATAAACACTAAACCCTAACCCTAACCCTAACCCTAACCCTAACACTAAACCCTAAACCGTAACACTAACCCTAACCCTAAAGCCTAAACCCTATTTCTAACCCTAACCCTAACCCTAACCCTAAACCCTAAACCTAACCTTAACGCTACCCCTAAACCTAAACCGTAATACTAACCCTAACCCTATCCCTAAAACCTAACCCTAACCCTAACCCTAAACCTAACCCTAACCCTAACCCTAACACTAACCCTAACCCTAAACCTAAACACTAAACCCTAACCCTAACCCTAACCCTAACCCTAACACTAAACCCTAAACCCTAACACTAACCCTAACCCTAAAGTCTAAACCCTAACCCTAACCCTAACCCTAACCCTAACCCTAATCCTGTCCCTAAACCTAAAACTAATGCTAAACCTAACCCTAACCCTAACCCTAACCCCTAAACCCTAACCTTAACCCTAACCCTAAACCTAAACCGTAACCCTAACCCTAACCCTATCCCTAAAACCTAACCCTAACCCTAACCCTAACCCTAACCCTAACCCTAACCCTAACCCTAAACCCTAAACCCTAACACTATCCCTATCCCTAAAGCCTAAACCCTAACTCTAACGCTAAACCTAACCCTAAACCCTAAACCCTAACCTAAACCCTAATCCTAAACCTAAACCGTAACCCTAACCCTAACCCTATCCCTAATACCTAACCCTAATCCTAACTCTAACCCTAACCCTAACTCTAACCCTAACCCTAACCTAACCGTAACCCTAACCCTAACACTGTCGCTAAACCTAACTCTGACCCTTACCGTCTCTCTATCTTTAACTCTAACCCTCACCCTGTAACTAACCCTGTCCCTAAACCTAACCTTAACCATCAGCCAAAAGCTAAACTTAACTAAAACCCTAACACTAAACCTAACCATGTCTCAAACCCGAAACGTGTACCTAACCCTAACCCTAACCGTAACCCTAACACTAAACCCGAAACCCTAACACTAACCCTAACCCTAAACCTAAACCCTAAACCCAAACCCTAACCCTAACGCTAACCCTAACCATAAACACTAAACCCTAACCCTAACCCTAACCCTCACCCTAACCCTAAACCCTAAACCCTAACACTAACCCTAACCCTAAAGCCTAAACCCTAACCCTAACCCTAACCCTAACCCTAAACCCTATCCTAACCTGTTCCCTAACCCTAACACTGTCGCTAAACCTAACTCTGACCCTTACCGTCTCTCCAACCTTAACTCTAACCCTCACCCTGTCACTAACCCTGTCCCTAAACCTAAACTTAAGCATCAGACAAAACCTAAACTTAATATAACCCTAACAGTAAACCTAACCATGTCCCAAACCCTAATCCTGTCCCTAACCCTAAACCTAATGCTAACCCTAACCCTAACACTAACACTAAACCCTAACCTTAACCCTAACCCTAAACCTAAACCGTAACCCTAACCCTAACCCTATCCCTAAAACCTAAACCTAACCCTAACCCTAACCCTAACCCAACCCTAACTCTAACACTAACCCTAACCCTAACCCTATCCCTAAACCCTAACCCTAAAATGTAAACACTAACCCTCCCCTATTCCTAACCCTAACCCTAACCCTAACCCTAAACCCTAACCTAACCTGATCCCTTATCCTAACACTGTCGCTAAACCTAACTCTGACCCTTACCGTCTCTCCAACCTTAACTCTAACCCTCACCCTGTCACTAACCCTGTCCCTAAACCTAAACTTAAGCATCAGACAAAACCTAAACTTAATATTACCCTAACAGTAAACCTAACCATGTCCCAAACCCTAATCCTCTCCCTAACCCTAACCCTAACCCTAACCCTAACCCTAACACTAACCCTAACATTAAACACTAAACCTAACCCTAACCCTAACCCTAACCCTAACCCTAAACCCTAAACCCTAACACTATCCCTAACCCTAAAGCCTAAACCCTAACTCTAACCCTAACCCTAACCCTAAACCCTAAACCCTAACCTTAACCCTAACCCTAAACCTAAACCATAACCCTAACCCTAACCCTATCCCTAAAACCTAACCCTAACCCTAACCCTAACCCTAACTCTAACACTAACCCTAACCCTAAACCCTAAACCCTAACCTTAACCCTAACCCTAAACCTAAACCATAACCCTAACCCTAACCCTATCCCTAAAACCTAACCCTAACCCTAACCCTAACCCTAAACCTAACACTCACCCTGTAACTAACCCTGTCCCTAAACCTAACCTTAACCATCAGCCAAAACTTAAACTTAACCATAACCCTAACACTAAACCTAAACATGTCTCAAACCCGAATCGTGTACCTAACACTAACCCTAAACTTAACCTTAACCCTAAACCCGAAACCCTAACCCTAACCCTAACCCTAACCCTAACCCTAACCATAACCCTAACACAAAACCTAAACATGTCTCAAACCCGAATCGTATACCTAAGCCTAACGCTAAACTTAACCCTAACCCTAAACCCGAAACCCTAACCCTAACCCTAACCCTAAACCATAATCCCTAACTCTAACTCTAACCATAACCCTAAAGCCTAAATCCTAACTCTAACCCTATCCCTAACCCTAACCCTAACCCTAAGCCTAACCCTAACTCTGTCCCTAAAACCTAACCCTAACCCTAACCCTAACTCTAACCCTAACCCTAACCCTAACCCTATCCCTAAACCCTAACCCTAAAATGTAAACACTAACCCTCCCCTATTCCTAACCCTAACCCTAACCCTAACCCTAAACCCTAACCTAACCTGATCCCTAACCCTAACACTGTCGCTAAACCTAACTCTGTCCCTTACCGTCTCTCCAACCTTAACTCTAACCCTCACCCTGTCACTAACCCTGTCCCTAAACCTAAACTTAAGCATCAGACAAAACCTAAACTTAATATTACCCTAACAGTAAACCTAACCATGTCCCAAACCCTAATCCTGTCCCTAACCCTAACCCTAACCCTTACCCTAACCCTAACACTAACCCTAACCCTAAACCTAAACACTAAACCCAAACCCTAACCCTAACGCTAACCCTAACTATAAACACTAAACCCTAACCCTAACCCTAACCCTAACCCTGACACTAAACCCTAAACCCTAACACTAACCCTAACCCTAAAGCCTAAACCCTATTTCTAACCCTAACCCTAACCCTAACCCTAAACCCTAAACCTAACCTTAACGCTACCCATAAACCTAAACCGTAATACTAACCCTAACCCTATCCCTAAAACCTAACCCTAACCCTAACCCTCAACCTAACCCTAACCCTAACCCTAACACTAACCCTAACCCTAAACCTAAACACTAAACCCTAACCCTAACCCTAACCCTAACCCTAACACTAAACCCTAAACCCTAACACTAACCCTAACCCTAAAGTCTAAACCCTAACCCTAACCCTAACCCTAACCCTAACCCTAATCCTGTCCCTAAACCTAAAACTAATGCTAAACCTAACCCTAACCCTAACCCTAACCCCTAAACCCTAACCTTAACCCTAACCCTAAACCTAAACCGTAACCCTAACCCTAACCCTATCCCTAAAACCTAACCCTAACCCTAACCCTAACCCTAACCCTAACCCTAACCCTAAACCCTAAACCCTAACACTATCCCTATCCCTAAAGCCTAAACCCTAACTCTAACGCTAAACCTAACCCTAAACCCTAAACCCTAACCTTAACCTTAATCCTAAATCTAAACCGTAACCCTAACCCTAACCTTATCCCTAATACCTAACCCTAACCCTAACCCTAACCCTAACCCTAACTCTAACCCTAACCCTAACCTAACCGTAACCCTAACCCTAACACTGTCGCTAAACCTAACTCTGACCCTTACCGTCTCTCTATCTTTAACTCTAACCCTCACCCTGTAACTAACCCTGTCCCTAAACCTAACCTTAACCATCAGCCAAAAGCTAAACTTAACTAAAACCCTAACACTAAACCTAACCATGTCTCAAACCCGAAACGTGTACCTAACCCTAACCCTAACCGTAACCCTAACACTAAACCCGAAACCCTAACACTAACCCTAACCCTAAACCTAAACCCTAAACCCAAACCCTAACCCTAACGCTAACCCTAACCATAAACACTAAACCCTAACCCTAACCCTAACCCTCACCCTAACCCTAAACCCTAAACCCTAACACTAACCCTAACCCTAAAGCCTAAACCCTAACCCTAACCCTAACCCTAACCCTAAACCCTATCCTAACCTGATCCCTAACCCTAACACTGTCGCTAAACCTAACTCTGTCCCTTACCGTCTCTCCAACCTTAACTCTAACCCTCACCCTGTCACTAACCCTGTCCCTAAACCTAAACTTAAGCATCAGACAAAACCTAAACTTAATATAACCCTAACAGTAAACCTAACCATGTCCCAAACCCTAATCCTGTCCCTAACCCTAAACCTAATGCTAACCCTAACCCTATCCCTAACACTAAACCCTAAACCCTAACCTTAACCCTAACCCTAAACCTAAACCGTAACCCTAACCCTAACCCTAATCTAAAACCTAAACCTAACCCTAACCCTAACCCTAACCCTACCCTAACTCTAACACTAACCCTAACCCCAACCCTATCCCTAAACCCTAACCCTAAAATGTAAACACTAACCCTCCCCTATTCCTAACCCTAACCCTAACCCTAACCCTAAACCCTAACCTAACCTGATCCCTTATCCTAACACTGTCGCTAAACCTAACTCTGACCCTTACCGTCTCTCCAACCTTAACTCTAACCCTCACCCTGTCACTAACCCTGTCCCTAAACCTAAACTTAAGCATCAGACAAAACCTAAACTTAATATTACCCTAACAGTAAACCTAACCATGTCCCAAACCCTAATCCTGTCCCTAACCCTAACCCTAACCCTAACCCTAACCCTAACCCTAACCCTAACACTAACCCTAACATTAAACACTAAACCTAACCCTAACCCTAACCCTAACCCTAACCCTAAACCCTAAACCCTAACAATATCCCTAACCCTAAAGCCTAAACCCTAACTCTAACCCTAACCCTAACCCTAAACCCTAAACCCTAACCTTAACCCTAACCCTAAACCTAAACCGTAACCCTAACCCTAACCCTATCCCTAAAACCTAACCCTAACCCTAACCCTAACCCTAACTCTAACACTAAACCTAACCCTAACCCTACCCTAAACCCTAAACCCTAACACTAACCCTAACCCTAAAGCCTAAACCCTAACTCTAACCCTAACCCTAAACCTAAACCCTAAACCCTAACCTTAACCCTAACCCTAACCCTAAACCGTAACCCTAACCCTAACCCTATCCCTAAAACCTAACCCTAACCCTAACCCTAACCCTAAACCTAACACTCACCCTGTAACTAACCCTGTCCCTAAACCTAACCTTAACCATCAGCCAAAACATAAACTTAACCATAACCCTAACACTAAACCTAAACATGTCTCAAACCCGAATCGTGTACCTAACACTAAACCTAAACTTAACCTTAACCCTAAACCCGAAACCCTAACCCTAACCCTAACCCTAACCCTAACCCTAACCCTAACCATAACCCTAACACAAAACCTAAACATGTCTCAAACCCGAATCGTATACCTAAGCCTAACGCTAATCTTAACCCTAACCCTAAACCCGAAACCCTAACCCTAACACTAACCCTAAACCATAATCCCTAACTCTAACTCTAACCCTAACCCTAAAGCCTAAATCCTAACTCTAACCCTATCCCTAACCCTAACCCTAACCCTAACCCTAACCCTAACTCTGTCCCTAAAACCTAACCCTAACCCTAACCCTAACTCTAACCCTAACCCTAACCCTAACCCTATCCCTAAACCCTAACCCTAAAATGTAAACACTAACCCTCCCCTATTCCTAACCCTAACCCTAACCCTAACCCTAAACCCTAACCTAACCTGATCCCTAACCCTAACACTGTCGCTAAACCTAACTCTGACCCTTACCGTCTCTCCAAACTTAACTCTAACCCTCACACTGTCACTAACCCTGTCCCTAAACCTAAACTTAAGAATCAGACAAAACCTAAACTTAATATAACCCTAACAGTAAACCTAACCATGTCCCAAACCCTAATCCTCTCCCTAAACCTAAAACTAATGCTAACCCTAACCCTAACCCTAACCCTAAACCCTAAACGCTAACCTTAACCCTAACCCTAAACCTAAACCGTAACCCTAACCCTAACCCTATCCCTAAAACCTAACCCTAACCCTAACCCTAACTCTAACCCTAACCCTAACCCTATCCCTAAACCCTAACCCTAAAATGTAAACACTAACCCTCCCCTATTCCTAACCCTAACCCTAACCCTAACCCTAAACCCTAACCTAACCTGATCCCTAACCCTAACACTGTCGCTAAACCTAACTCTGACCCTTACCGTCTCTCCAAACTTAACTCTAACCCTCACCCTGTCACTAAACCTGTCCCTAAACCTAAACTTAAGCATCAGACCAAACCTAAACTTAATATAACCCTAACAGTAAACCTAACCATGTCCCAAACCCTAATCCTGTCCCTAACCCTAAAACTAATGCTAACCATAACCCTAACCCTAACCCTAAACCCTAAACCCTAACCTTAACCCTAACCCTAAACCTAAACCGTAACCCTAACCCTAACCCTATCCCTAAAACCTAACCCTAACCCTAACCCTAACCTAACCCTAACCCTAACCCTAACACTGTCGCTAAACCTAACTCTGTACCTTACCGTCTCTCTAACTTTAACTCTAACCCTCACCCTGTAACTAACCCTGTCCCTAAACCTAACCTTAACCATCAGCCAAAACCTAAACTTAACCATAACCCTAACACTAAACCTAAACATGTCTCAAACCCGAATCGTGTACCTAACCCTAACCCTAACCCTAACCCTAACTCTGACCCTTACCCTCTCTCCAACCTTAACTCTAACCCTCACCCTGTCACTAACCCTGTCCCTAAACCTAAACTTAAGCATCAGACAAAACCTAAACTTAATATAACCCTAACACTAAACCTAACCTTGTCTCAAACCCGAAACGTGTACCTAACCCTAACACTAACCTTAACCCTAACACTAAACCCGAAACCCTAACACTAACCCTAACCCCAAACCTAAACCCTAAACCCAAACCCTAACCCTAACGCTAACCCTAACCATAAACACTAAACCCTAACCCTAACCCTAACCCTAAACCCTAAACCCTAACACTAACCCTAACCTTAAAGCCTAAACCCTAACTCTAACCCTAACCCTAACCCTAAACCCTAAACCCTAACCTTAACCCTAACCCTAAACCTAAACCGTAACCCTAACCCTAACCCTATCCCTAAAACCTAACCCTAACCCTAACCCTAACCCTAACTCTAACCCTAACCCTAACCCTAACCCTATCCCTAAACCCTAACCCTAAAATGTAAACACTAACCCTCCCCTATTCCTAACCCTAACCCTAACCCTAACCCTAAACCCTAACCTAACCTGATCCCTAACCCTAACACTGTCGCTAAACCTAACTCAGACCCTTACGTCTCTCCAACCTTAACTCTAACCCTCACCCTGTCACTAACCCTGTCCCTAAACCTAAACTTAAGCATCAGACAAAACCTAAACTTAATATTACCCTAACAGTAAACCTAACCATGTCCCAAACCCTAATCCTGTCCCTAACCCTAACCCTAACCCTTACCCTAACCCTAACACTAACCCTAACCCTAAACCTAAACACTAAACCCAAACCCTAACCCTAACGCAAACCCTAACCATAAACACTAAACCCTAACCCTAACCCTAACCCTAAACCCTAAACCCTAACACTAACCCTAACCTTAAAGCCTAAACCCTAACTCTAACGCTAACCCTAACCCTAAACCCTAAACCCTAACATTAACCCTAACCCTAAACCTAAACCGTAACCCTAACCCTAACCCTATCCCTAAAACCTAACCCTAACCCTAACCCTAACCCTAACTCTAACCCTAACCCTAACCCTAACCCTATCCCTAAACCCTAACCCTAAAATGTAAACACTAACCCTCCCCTATTCCTAACCCTAACCCTAACCCTAACCCTAAACCCTAACCTAACCTGATCCCTAACCCTAACACTGTCGCTAAACCTAACTCTGACCCTTACGTCTCTCCAACCTTAACTCTAACCCTCACCCTGTCACTAACCCTGTCCCTAAACCTAAACTTAAGCATCAGACAAAACCTAAACTTAATATTACCCTAACAGTAAACCTAACCATGTCCCAAACCCTAATCCTGTCCCTAACCCTAACCCTAACAGTTACCCTAACCCTAACACTAACCCTAACCCTAAACCTAAACACTAAACCCAAACCCTAACCCTAACGCTAACCCTAACCATAAACACTAAACCCTAACCCTAACCCTAACCGTAACCCTAACACTAAACCCTAAACCCTAACACTAACCCTAACCCTAAAGCCTAAACCCTAACTCTAACCCTAACCCTAACCCTAACCCTAAACCCTAAACCCTAACCTTAACGCTACCCCTAAACCTAAACCGTAATACTAACCCTAACCCTATCCCTAAAACCTAACCCTAACCCTAATCCTAACCCTAACCCTAACCCTAACACTAACCCTAACCCTAAACCTAAACACTAAACCCTAACCCTAACCCTAACCCTAACACTAAACCCTAAACCCTAACACTAAAGCTAACCCTAAAGTCTAAACCCTAACCCTAACCCTAACCCTAACCCTAACCCTAATCCTGTCCCTAAACCTAAAACTAATGCTAAACCTAACCCTATCCCTAACCCTAAACCCTAAACCCTAACCTTAAACCTAACCCTAAACCTAAACCGTAACATTAACCCCAACCCTATCCCTAAAACCTAACCCTAACCCTAACCCTAACCCTAACCCTAACCTAACCCTAACCCTAACCCTAACACTGTCGCTAAACCTAACTCTGTACCTTACCGTCTCTATAACTTTAACTCTAACCCTCACCCTGTAACTAACCCTGTCCCTAAACCTAACCTTAACCATCAGCCAAAACCTAAACTTAACCATAACCCTAACACTAAACCTAAACATGTCTCAAACCCGAATCGTGTACCTAACCCTAACCCTAACCCTAACCCTAACTCTGACCCTTACCGTCTCTCCAACCTTAACTCTAACCCTCACCCTGTCACTAACCCTGTCCCTAAACCTAAACTTAAGCATCAGACAAAACCTAAACTTAATATAACCCTAACACTAAACCTAACCTTGTCTCAAACCCGAAACGTGTACCTAACCCTAACACTAACCTTAACCCTAACACTAAACCCGAAACCCTAACACTAACCCTAACCCCAAACCTAAACCCTAAACCCAAACCCTAACCCTAACGCTAACCCTAACCATAAACACTAAACCCTAACCCTAACCCTAACCCTAAACCCTAAACCCTAACACTAACCCTAACCTTAAAGCCTAAACCCTAACTCTAACCCTAACCCTAACCCTAAACCCTAAACCCTAACCTTAACCCTAACCCTAAACCTAAACCGTAACCCTAACCCTAACCCTATCCCTAAAACCTAACCCTAACCCTAACCCTAACCCTAACTCTAACCCTAACCCTAACCCTAACCCTATCCCTAAACCCTAACCCTAAAATGTAAACACTAACCCTCCCCTATTCCTAACCCTAACCCTAACCCTAACCCTAAACCCTAACCTAACCTGATCCCTAACCCTAACACTGTCGCTAAACCTAACTCTGACCCTTACGTCTCTCCAACCTTAACTCTAACCCTCACCCTGTCACTAACCCTGTCCCTAAACCTAAACTTAAGCATCAGACAAAACCTAAACTTAATATTACCCTAACAGTAAACCTAACCATGTCCCAAACCCTAATCCTGTCCCTAACCCTAACCCTAACCCTTACCCTAACCCTAACACTAACCCTAACCCTAAACCTAAACATTAAACCCAAACCCTAACCCTAACGCTAACCCTAACTATAAACACTAAACCCTAACCGTAACCCTAACCCTAACCCTAACACTAAACCCTAAACCCTAACACTAACCCTAACCCTAAAGCCTAAACCCTATTTCTAACCCTAACCCTAACCCTAACCCTAAACCCTAAACCTAACCTTAACGCTACCCCTAAACCTAAACCGTAATACTAACCCTAACCCTATCCCTAAAACCTAACCCTAACCCTAACCCTAACCCTAACCCTATCCCTAAAACCTAAACCTAACCCTAACCCTAACCCTAACCCTACCCTAACTCTAACACTAACCCTAACCCTAACCCTATCCCTAAACCCTAACCCTAAAATGTAAACACTAACCCTCCCCTATTCCTAACCCTAACCCTAACCCTAACCCTAAACCCTAACCTAACCTGATCCCTTATCCTAACACTGTCGCTAAACCTAACTCTGACCCTTACCGTCTCTCCAACCTTAACTCTAACCCTCACCCTGTCACTAACCCTGTCCCTAAACCTAAACTTAAGCATCAGACAAAACCTAAACTTAATATTACCCTAACAGTAAACCTAACCATGTCCCAAACCCTAATCCTCTCCCTAACCCTAACCCTAACCCTAACCCTAACCCTAACCCTAACACTAACCCTAACATTAAACACTAAACCTAACCCTAACCCTAACCCTAACCCTAACCCTAAACCCTAAACCCTAACACTATCCCTAACCCTAAAGCCTAAACCCTAACTCTAACCCTAACCCTAACCCTAAACCCTAAACCCTAACCTTAACCCTAACCCTAAACCTAAACCATAACCCTAACCCTAACCCTATCCCTAAAACCTAACCCTAACCCTAACCCTAACCCTAACTCTAACACTAACCCTAACCCTAAACCCTAAAGCCTAACCTTAACCCTAACCCTAAACCTAAACCATAACCCTAACCCTAACCCTATCCCTAAAACCTAACCCTAACCCTAACCCTAACCCTAAACCTAACACTCACCCTGTAACTAACCCTGTCCCTAAACCTAACCTTAACCATCAGCCAAAACCTAAACTTAACCATAACCTTAACACTAAACCTAAACATGTCTCAAACCCGAATCGTGTACCTAACACTAACCCTAAACTTAACCTTAACCCTAAACCCGAAACCCTAACCCTAACCCTAACCCTAACCCTAACCCTAACCATAACCCTAACACAAAACCTAAACATGTCTCAAACCCGAATCGTATACCTAAGCCTAACGCTAAACTTAACCCTAACCCTAAACCCGAAACCCTAACCCTAACCCTAACCCTAAACCATAATCCCTAACTCTAACTCTAACCATAACCCTAAAGCCTAAATCCTAACTCTAACCCTATCCCTAACCCTAACCCTAACCCTAACCCTAACCCTAACTCTGTCCCTAAAACCTAACCCTAACCCTAACCCTAACTCTAACCCTAACCCTAACCCTAACCCTATCCCTAAACCCTAACCCTAAAATGTAAACACTAACCCTCCCCTATTCCTAACCCTAACCCTAACCCTAACCCTAAACCCTAACCTAACCTGATCCCTAACCCTAACACTGTCGCTAAACCTAACTCTGTCCCTTACCGTCTCTCCAACCTTAACTCTAACCCTCACCCTGTCACTAACCCTGTCCCTAAACCTAAACTTAAGCATCAGACAAAACCTAAACTTAATATTACCCTAACAGTAAACCTAACCATGTCCCAAACCCTAATCCTGTCCCTAACCCTAACCCTAACCCTTACCCTAACCCTAACACTAACCCTAACCCTAAACCTAAACACTAAACCCAAACCCTAACCCTAACGCTAACTCTAACTATAAACACTAAACCCTAACCCCAACCCTAACCCTAACCCTGACACTAAACCCTAAACCCTAACACTAACCCTAACCCTAAAGCCTAAACCCTATTTCTAACCCTAACCCTAACCCTAACCCTAAACCCTAAACCTAACCTTAACGCTACCCCTAAACCTAAACCGTAATACTAACCCTAACCCTATCCCTAAAACCTAACCCTAACCCTAACCCTCAACCTAACCCTAACCCTAACCCTAACACTAACCCTAACCCTAAACCTAAACACTAAACCCTAACCCTAACCGTAACCCTAACCCTAACACTAAACCCTAAACCCTAACACTAACCCTAACCCTAAAGTCTAAACCCTAACCCTAACCCTAACCCTAACCCTAACCCTAATCCTAATCCTGTCCCTAAACCTAAAACTAATGCTAAACCTAACCCTAACCCTAACCCTAACCCCTAAACCCTAACCTTAACCCTAACCCTAAACCTAAACCGTAACCCTAACCCTAACCCTATCCCTAAAACCTAACCCTAACCCTAACCCTAACCCTAACCCTAACCCTAACCCTAAACCCTAAACCCTAACACTATCCCTATCCCTAAAGCCTAAACCCTAACTCTAACGCTAAACCTAACCCTAAACCCTAAACCCTAACCTTAACCTTAATCCTAAATCTAAACCGTAACCCTAACCCTAACCTTATCCCTAATACCTAACCCTAACCCTAACCCTAACCCTAACCCTAACTCTAACCCTAACCCTAACCTAACCGTAACCCTAACCCTAACACTGTCGCTAAACCTAACTCTGACCCTTACCGTCTCTCTATCTTTAACTCTAACCCTCACCCTGTAACTAACCCTGTCCCTAAACCTAACCTTAACCATCAGCCAAAAGCTAAACTTAACTAAAACCCTAACACTAAACCTAACCATGTCTCAAACCCGAAACGTGTACCTAACCCTAACCCTAACCGTAACCCTAACACTAAACCCGAAACCCTAACACTAACCCTAACCCTAAACCTAAACCCTAAACCCAAACCCTAACCCTAACGCTAACCCTAACCATAAACACTAAACCCTAACCCTAACCCTAACCCTCACCCTAACCCTAAACCCTAAACCCTAACACTAACCCTAACCCTAAAGCCTAAACCCTAACCCTAACCCTAACCCTAACCCTAAACCCTATCCTAACCTGATCCCTAACCCTAACACTGTCGCTAAACCTAACTCTGTCCCTTACCGTCTCTCCAACCTTAACTCTAACCCTCACCCTGTCACTAACCCTGTCCCTAAACCTAAACTTAAGCATCAGACAAAACCTAAACTTAATATAACCCTAACAGTAAACCTAACCATGTCCCAAACCCTAATCCTGTCCCTAACCCTAAACCTAATGCTAACCCTAACCCTATCCCTAACACTAAACCCTAAACCCTAACCTTAACCCTAACCCTAAACCTAAACCGTAACCCTAACCCTAACCCTAATCTAAAACCTAAACCTAACCCTAACCCTAACCCTAACCCTACCCTAACTCTAACACTAAACCTAACCCTAACCCTAACCCTAACCCTAACCCTAAACCCTAAACCCTAACAATATCCCTAACCCTAAAGCCTAAACCCTAACTCTAACCCTAACCCTAACCCTAAACCCTAAACCCTAACCTTAACCCTAACCCTAAACCTAAACCGTAACCCTAACCCTAACCCTATCCCTAAAACCTAACCCTAACCCTAACCCTAACCCTAACTCTAACACTAAACCTAACCCTAACCCTACCCTAAACCCTAAACCCTAACACTAACCCTAACCCTAAAGCCTAAACCCTAACTCTAACCCTAACCCTAAACCTAAACCCTAAACCCTAACCTTAACCCTAACCCTAACCCTAAACCGTAACCCTAACCCTAACCCTATCCCTAAAACCTAACCCTAACCCTAACCCTAACCCTAAACCTAACACTCACCCTGTAACTAACCCTGTCCCTAAACCTAACCTTAACCATCAGCCAAAACATAAACTTAACCATAACCCTAACACTAAACCTAAACATGTCTCAAACCCGAATCGTGTACCTAACACTAAACCTAAACTTAACCTTAACCCTAAACCCGAAACCCTAACCCTAACCCTAACCCTAACCCTAACCCTAACCCTAACCCTAACCATAACCCTAACACAAAACCTAAACATGTCTCAAACCCGAATCGTATACCTAAGCCTAACGCTAAACTTAACCCTAACCCTAAACCCGAAACCCTAACCCTAACACTAACCCTAAACCATAATCCCTAACTCTAACTCTAACCCTAACCCTAAAGCCTAAATCCTAACTCTAACCCTATCCCTAACCCTAACCCTAACCCTAACCCTAACCCTAACTCTGTCCCTAAAACCTAACCCTAACCCTAACCCTAACTCTAACCCTAACCCTAACCCTAACCCTATCCCTAAACCCTAACCCTAAAATGTAAACACTAACCCTCCCCTATTCCTAACCCTAACCCTAACCCTAACCCTAAACCCTAACCTAACCTGATCCCTAACCCTAACACTGTCGCTAAACCTAACTCTGACCCTTACCGTCTCTCCAAACTTAACTCTAACCCTCACACTGTCACTAACCCTGTCCCTAAACCTGAACTTAAGAATCAGACAAAACCTAAACTTAATATAACCCTAACAGTAAACCTAACCATGTCCCAAACCCTAATCCTGTCCCTAAACCTAAAACTAATGCTAACCCTAACCCTAACCCTAACCCTAAACCCTAAACGCTAACCTTAACCCTAACCCTAAACCTAAACCGTAACCCTAACCCTAACCCTATCCCTAAAACCTAACCCTAACCCTAACCCTAACTCTAACCCTAACCCTAACCCTATCCCTAAACCCTAACCCTAAAATGTAAACACTAACCCTCCCCTATTCCTAACCCTAACCCTAACCCTAACCCTAAACCCTAACCTAACCTGATCCCTAACCCTAACACTGTCGCTAAACCTAACTCTGACCCTTACCGTCTCTCCAAACTTAACTCTAACCCTCACCCTGTCACTAAACCTGTCCCTAAACCTAAACTTAAGCATCAGACCAAACCTAAACTTAATATAACCCTAACAGTAAACCTAACCATGTCCCAAACCCTAATCCTGTCCCTAACCCTAAAACTAATGCTAACCATAACCCTAACCCTAACCCTAAACCCTAAACCCTAACCTTAACCCTAACCCTAAACCTAAACCGTAACCCTAACCCTAACCCTATCCCTAAAACCTAACCCTAACCCTAACCCTAACCTAACCCTAACCCTAACCCTAACACTGTCGCTAAACCTAACTCTGTACCTTACCGTCTCTCTAACTTTAACTCTAACCCTCACCCTGTAACTAACCCTGTCCCTAAACCTAACCTTAACCATCAGCCAAAACCTAAACTTAACCATAACCCTAACACTAAACCTAAACATGTCTCAAACCCGAATCGTGTACCTAACCCTAACCCTAACCCTAACCCTAACTCTGACCCTTACCCTCTCTCCAACCTTAACTCTAACCCTCACCCTGTCACTAACCCTGTCCCTAAACCTAAACTTAAGCATCAGACAAAACCTAAACTTAATATAACCCTAACACTAAACCTAACCTTGTCTCAAACCCGAAACGTGTACCTAACCCTAACACTAACCTTAACCCTAACACTAAACCCGAAACCCTAACACTAACCCTAACCCCAAACCTAAACCCTAAACCCAAACCCTAACCCTAACGCTAACCCTAACCATAAACACTAAACCCTAACCCTAACCCTAACCCTAAGCCCTAAACCCTAACACTAACCCTAACCTTAAAGCCTAAACCCTAACTCTAACCCTAACCCTAACCCTAACCCTAAACCCTAAACCCTAACCTTAACCCTAACCCTAAACCTAAACCGTAACCCTAACCCTAACCCTATCCCTAAAACCTAACCCTAACCCTAACCCTAACCCTAACTCTAACCCTAACCCTAACCCTAACCCTATCCCTAAACCCTAACCCTAAAATGTAAACACTAACCCTCCCCTATTCCTAACCCTAACCCTAACCCTAACCCTAAACCCTAACCTAACCTGATCCCTAACCCTAACACTGTCGCTAAACCTAACTCAGACCCTTACGTCTCTCCAACCTTAACTCTAACCCTCACCCTGTCACTAACCCTGTCCCTAAACCTAAACTTAAGCATCAGACAAAACCTAAACTTAATATTACCCTAACAGTAAACCTATCCATGTCCCAAACCCTAATCGTGTCCCTAACCCTAACCCTAACCCTTACCCTAACCCTAACACTAACCCTAACCCTAAACCTAAACACTAAACCCAAACCCTAACCCTAACGCAAACCCTAACCATAAACACTAAACCCTAACCCTAACCCTAACCCTAAACCCTAAACCCTAACACTAACCCTAACCTTAAAGCCTAAACCCTAACTCTAACGCTAACCCTAACCCTAAACCCTAAACCCTAACATTAACCCTAACCCTAAACCTAAACCGTAACCCTAACCCTAACCCTATCCCTAAAACCTAACCCTAACCCTAACCCTAACCCTAACTCTAACCCTAACCCTAACCCTAACCCTATCCCTAAACCCTAACCCTAAAATGTAAACACTAACCCTCCCCTATTCCTAACCCTAACCCTAACCCTAACCCTAAACCCTAACCTAACCTGATCCCTAACCCTAACACTGTCGCTAAACCTAACTCTGACCCTTACGTCTCTCCAACCTTAACTCTAACCCTCACCCTGTCACTAACCCTGTCCCTAAACCTAAACTTAAGCATCAGACAAAACCTAAACTTAATATTACCCTAACAGTAAACCTAACCATGTCCCAAACCCTAATCCTGTCCCTAACCCTAACCCTAACAGTTACCCTAACCCTAACACTAACCCTAACCCTAAACCTAAACACTAAACCCAAACCCTAACCCTAACGCTAACCCTAACCATAAACACTAAACCCTAACCCTAACCCTAACCGTAACCCTAACACTAAACCCTAAACCCTAACACTAACCCTAACCCTAAAGCCTAAACCCTAACTCTAACCCTAACCCTAACCCTAACCCTAAACCCTAAACCCTAACCTTAACGCTACCCCTAAACCTAAACCGTAATACTAACCCTAACCCTATCCCTAAAACCTAACCCTAACCCTAATCCTAACCCTAACCCTAACCCTAACACTAACCCTAACCCTAAACCTAAACACTAAACCCTAACCCTAACCCTAACCCTAACACTAAACCCTAAACCCTAACACTAAAGCTAACCCTAAAGTCTAAACCCTAACCCTAACCCTAACCCTAACTCTAACCCTAATCCTGTCCCTAAACCTAAAACTAATGCTAAACCTAACCCTATCCCTAACCCTAAACCCTAAACCCTAACCTTAAACCTAACCCTAAACCTAAACCGTAACATTAACCCCAACCCTATCCCTAAAACCTAACCCTAACCCTAACCCTAACCCTAACCCTAACCCTAACCTAACCCTAACCCTAACCCTAACACTGTCGCTAAACCTAACTCTGTACCTTACCGTCTCTATAACTTTAACTCTAACCCTCACCCTGTAACTAACCCTGTCCCTAAACCTAACCTTAACCATCAGCCAAAACCTAAACTTAACCATAACCCTAACACTAAACCTAAACATGTCTCAAACCCGAATCGTGTACCTAACCCTAACCCTAACCCTAACCCTATCTCTGACCCTTACCGTCTCTCCAACCTTAACTCTAACCCTCACCCTGTCACTAACCCTGTCCCTAAACCTAAACTTAAGCATCAGACAAAACCTAAACTTAATATAACCCTAACACTAAACCTAACCTTGTCTCAAACCCGAAACCTGTACCTAACCCTAACACTAACCTTAACCCTAACACTAAACCCGAAACCCTAACACTAACCCTAACCCCAAACCTAAACCCTAAACCCAAACCCTAACCCTAACGCTAACCCTAACCATAAACACTAAACCCTAACCCTAACCCTAACCCTAAACCCTAAACCCTAACACTAACCCTAACCTTAAAGCCTAAACCCTAACTCTAACCCTAACTCTAACCCTAAACCCTAAACCCTAACCTTAACCCTAACCCTAAACCTAAACCGTAACCCTAACCCTAACCCTATCCCTAAAACCTAACCCTAACCCTAACCCTAACCCTAACTCTAACCCTAACCCTAACCCTAACCCTATCCCTAAACCCTAACCCTAAAATGTAAACACTAACCCTCCCCTATTCCTAACCCTAACCCTAACCCTAACCCTAAACCCTAACCTAACCTGATCCCTAACCCTAACACTGTCGCTAAACCTAACTCTGACCCTTACGTCTCTCCAACCTTAACTCTAACCCTCACCCTGTCACTAACCCTGTCCCTAAACCTAAACTTAAGCATCAGACAAAACCTAAACTTAATATTACCCTAACAGTAAACCTAACCATGTCCCAAACCCTAATCCTGTCCCTAACCCTAACCCTAACCCTTACCCTAACCCTAACACTAACCCTAACCCTAAACCTAAACATTAAACCCAAACCCTAACCCTAACGCTAACCCTAACTATAAACACTAAACCCTAACCCTAACCCTAACCCTAACACTAACACTAAACCCTAAACCCTAACACTAACCCTAACCCTAAAGCCTAAACCCTATTTCTAACCCTAACGTTAACCCTAACCCTAAACCCTAAACCTAACCTTAACGCTACCCCTAAACCTAAACCGTAATACTAACCCTAACCCTATCCCTAAAACCTAACCCTAACCCTAACCCTAAACCTAACCCTAACCCTAACCCTAACACTAACCCTAACCCTAAACCTAAACACTAAACCCTAACCCTAACCCTAACCCTAACCCTAACCCTAAACCCTAAACCCTAACACTAACCCTAACCCTAAAGTCTAAACCCTAACCCTAACCCTAACCCTAACCCTAACCCTAATCCTGTCCCTAAACCTAAAACTAATGCTAAACCTAACCCTAACCCTAACCCCTAAACCCTAACCTTAACCCTAACCCTAAACCTAAACCGTAACCCTAACCCTAACCCTATCCCTAAAACCTAACCCTAACCCTAACCCTAACCCTAACCCTAACCCTAACCCTAACCCTAAACCCTAAACCCTAACACTATCCCTATCCCTAAAGCCTAAACCCTAACTCTAACGCTAAACCTAACCCTAAACCCTAAACCCTAACCTTAACCCTAATCCTAAACCTAAACCGTAACCCTAACCCTAACCCTATCCCTAATACCTAACCCTAACCATAACCCTAACCCTAACCCTAACTCTAACCCTAACCCTAACCTAATCGTAACCCTAACCCTAACACTGTCGCTAAACCTAACTCTGACCCTTACCGTCTCTCTATCTTTAACTCTAACCCTCACCCTGTAACTAACCCTGTCCCTAAACCTAACCTTAACCATCAGCCAAAAGCTAAACTTAACTAAAACCCTAACACTAAACCTAACCATGTCTCAAACCCGAAACGTGTACCTAACCCTAACCCTAACCGTAACCCTAACACTAAACCCGAAACCCTAACACCTACCCTAACCCTAAACCTAAACCCTAAACCCAAACCCTAACCCTAACGCTAACCCTAACCATAAACACTAAACCCTAACCCTAACCCTAACCCTCACCCTAACCCTAAACCCTAAACCCTAACACTAACCCTAACCCTAAAGCCTAAACCCTAACCCTAACCCTAACCCTAACCCTAAACCCTATCCTAACCTGATCCCTAACCCTAACACTGTCGCTAAACCTAACTCTGACCCTTACCGTCTCTCCAACCTTAACTCTAACCCTCACCCTGTCACTAACCCTGTCCCTAAACCTAAACTTAAGCATCAGACAAAACCTAAACTTAATATAACCCTAACAGTAAACCTAACCATGTCCCAAACCCTAATCCTGTCCCTAACCCTAAACCTAATGCTAACCCTAACCCTAACCCTAACACTAAAACCTAAACCCTAACCTTAACCCTAACCCTAAACCTAAACCGTAACCCTAACCCTAACCCTATCCCTAAAACCTAAACCTAACCCTAACCCTAACCCTAACCCTACCCTAACTCTAACACTAACCCTAACCCTAACCCTATCCCTAAACCCTAACCCTAAAATGTAAACACTAACCCTCCCCTATTCCTAACCCTAACCCTAACCCTAACCCTAAACCCTAACCTAACCTGCTCCCTTATCCTAACACTGTCGCTAAACCTAACTCTGACCCTTACCGTCTCTCCAACCTTAACTCTAACCCTCACCCTGTCACTAACCCTGTCCCTAAACCTAAACTTAAGCATCAGACAAAACCTAAACTTAATATTACCCTAACAGTAAACCTAACCATGTCCCAAACCCTAATCCTCTCCCTAACCCTAACCCTAACCCTAACCCTAACCCTAACCCTAACACTAACCCTAACATTAAACACTAAACCTAACCCTAACCCTAACCCTAACCCTAACCCTAAACCCTAAACGCTAACACTATCCCTAACCCTAAGCCTAAACCCTAACTCTAACCCTAACCCTAACCCTAAACCCTAAACCCTAACCTTAAACCTAACCCTAAACCTAAACCATAACCCTAACCCTAACCCTATCCCTAAAACCTAACCCTAACCCTAACCCTAACCCTAACTCTAACACTAACCCTAACCCTAAACCCTAAACCCTAACCTTAACCCTAACCCTAAACCTAAACCATAACCCTAACCCTAACCCTATCCCTAAAACCTAACCCTAACCTTAACCCTAACCCTAACCCTAAACCGTAACCCTAACCCTAACCCTATCCCTAAAACCTAACCCTAACCCTAACCCTAACCCTAAACCTAACACTCACCCTGTAACTAACCCTGTCCCTAAACCTAACCTTAACCATCAGCCAAAACCTAAACTTAACCATAACCCTAACACTAAACCTAAACATGTCTCAAACCCGAATCGTGTACCTAACACTAACCCTAAACTTAACCTTAACCCTAAACCCGAAACCCTAACCCTAACCCTAACCCTAACCCTAACCCTAACCATAACCCTAACACAAAACCTAAACATGTCTCAAACCCGAATCGTATACCTAAGCCTAACGCTAAACTTAACCCTAACCCTAAACCCGAAACCCTAACCCTAACCCTAACCCTAAACCATAATCCCTAACTCTAACTCTAACCATAACCCTAACGCCTAAATCCTAACTCTAACCCTATCCCTAACCCTAACCCTAACCCTAACCCTAACCCTAACTCTGTCCCTAAAACCTAACCCTAACCCTAACCCTAACTCTAACCCTAACCCTAACCCTAACCCTATCCCTAAACCCTAACCCTAAAATGTAAACACTAACCCTCCCCTATTCCTAACCCTAACCCTAACCCTAACCCTAAACCCTAACCTAACCTGATCCCTAACCCTAACACTGTCGCTAAACCTAACTCTGACCCTTACCGTCTCTCCAACCTTAACTCTAACCCTCACCCTGTCACTAACCCTGTCCCTAAACCTAAACTTAAGAATCAGACAAAACCTAAACTTAATATAACCCTAACAGTAAACCTAACCATGTCCCAAACCCTAATCCTGTCCCTAAACCTAAAACTAATGCTAACCCTAACCCTAACCCTAACCCTAAACCCTAAACGCTAACCTTAACCCTAACCCTAAACCTAAACCGTAACCCTAACCCTAACCCTATCCCTAAAACCTAACCCTAACCAAACCCTAACTCTAACCCTAACCCTAACCCTATCCCTAAACCCTAACCCTAAAATGTAAACACTAACCCTCTCCTATTCCTAACCCTAACCCTAACCCTAACCCTAAACCCTAACCTAACCTGATCCCTAACCCTAACACTGTCGCTAAACCTAACTCTGACCCTTACCGTCTCTCCAAACTTAACTCTAACCCTCACCCTGTCACTAAACCTGTCCCTAAACCTAAACTTAAGCATCAGACCAAACCTAAACTTAATATAACCCTAACAGTAAACCTAACCATGTCCCAAACCCTAATGCTGTCCCTAACCCTAAAACTAATGCTAACCCTAACCCTAAACCCTAAACCCTAACCTTAACCCTAACCCTAAACCTAAACCGTAACCCTAACCCTAACCCTATCCCTAAAACCTAACCCTAACCCTAACCCTAACACTGTCGCTAAACCTAACTCTGTACCTTACCGTCTCTCTAACTTTAACTCTAACCCTCACCCTGTAACTAACCCTGTCCCTAAACCTAACCTTAACCATCAGCCAAAACCTAAACTTAACCATAACCCTAACACTAAACCTAAACATGTCTCAAACCCGAATCGTGTACCTAACCCTAACCCTAACCCTAACCCTAACTCTGACCCTTACCGTCTCTCCAACCTTAACTCTAACCCTCACCCTGTCACTAACCCTGTCCCTAAACCTAAACTTAAGCATCAGACAAAACCTAAACTTAATATAACCCTAACACTAAACCTAACCTTGTCTCAAACCCGAAACGTGTACCTAACCCTAACACTAACCTTAACCCTAACACTAAACCCGAAACCCTAACACTAACCCTAACCCCAAACCTAAACCCTAAATCCAAACCCTAACCCTAACGCTAACCCTAACCATAAACACTAAACCCTAACCCTAACCCTAACCCTAAACCCTAAACCCTAACACTAACCCTAACCTTAAAGCCTAAACACTAACTCTAACCCTAACCCTAACCCTAAACCTAAACCGTAACCCTAACCCTAACCCTATCCCTAAAACCTAACCCTAACCCTAACCCTAACCCTAACTCTAACCCTAACCCTAACCCTAACCCTATCCCTAAACCCTAACCCTAAAATGTAAACACTAACCCTCCCCTATTCCTAACCCTAACCCTAACCCTAACCCTAAACCCTAACCTAACCTGATCCCTAACCCTAACACTGTCGCTAAACCTAACTCAGACCCTTACGTCTCTCCAACCTTAACTCTAACCCTCACCCTGTCACTAACCCTGTCCCTAAACCTAAACTTAAGCATCAGACAAAACCTAAACTTAATATTACCCTAACAGTAAACCTAACCATGTCCCAAACCCTAATCCTGTCCCTAAACCTAACCCTAACCCTTACCCTAACCCTAACACTAACCCTAACCCTAAACCTAAACACTAAACCCAAACCCTAACCCTAACGCTAACCCTAACCATAAACACTAAACCCTAACCCTAACCCTAACCCTAACCCTAACACTAAACCCTAAACCCTAACACTAACCCTAACCCTAAAGCCTAAACCCTCTTTCTAACCCTAAACCTAACCCTAAACCCTAAACCTAACCTTAACGCTACCCCTAAACCTAAACCGTAATACTAACCCTAACCCTATCCCTAAAACCTAACCCTAACCCTAACCCTAAACCTAACCCTAACCCTAACCCTAACACTAACCCTAACCCTAAACCTAAACACTAAACCCTAACCCTAACCCTAACCCTAACCCTAACACTAAACCCTAAACCCTAACACTAACCCTAACCCTAAAGTCTAAACCCTAACCCTAACCCTAACCCTAACCCTAATCCTGTCCCTAAACCTAAAACTAATGCTAAACCTAACCCTAACCCTAACCCTAAACCCTAAACCCTAACCTTAACCCTAACGCTAAACCTAAACCGTAACCCTAACCCTAACCCTATCCCTAAAACCTACCCCTAACCCTAACCCTAACCCTAACCCTAACCCTAACCCTAAACCCTAAACCCTAACACTATCCCTAACCCTAAAGCCTAAACCCTAACTCTAACCCTAAACCTAACCCTAAACCCTAAACCCTAACCTTAACCCTAATCCTAAACCTAAACCGTAACCCTAACCCTAACCCTATCCCTAATACCTAACCCTAACCCTAACCCTAAAGACTAAACCCTAACTGTAACCCTAACCCTAACCCTAAACCCTAAACCCTAACCTTAACCCTAACCCTAAACCTAAACCGTAACCCTAACCCTAACCCTATCCCTAAAACCTAACCCTAACCCTAACCCTAACCTAACCCTAACCCTAACCCTAACACTGTCGCTAAACCTAACTCTGTACCTTACCGTCTCTCTAACTTTAACTCTAACCCTCACCCTGTAACTAACCCTGTCCCTAAACCTAACCTTAACCATCAGCCAAAACCTAAACTTAACCATAACCCTAACACTAAACCTAAACATGTCTCAAACCCGAATCGTGTACCTAACCCTAACCCTAACCCTAACCCTAACTCTGACCCTTACCCTCTCTCCAACCTTAACTCTAACCCTCACCCTGTCACTAACCCTGTCCCTAAACCTAAACTTAAGCATCAGACAAAACCTAAACTTAATATAACCCTAACACTAAACCTAACCTTGTCTCAAACCCGAAACGTGTACCTAACCCTAACACTAACCTTAACCCTAACACTAAACCCGAAACCCTAACACTAACCCTAACCCCAAACCTAAACCCTAAACCCAAACCCAAACCCTAACGCTAACCCTAACCATAAACACTAAACCCTAACCCTAACCCTAACCCTAAACCCTAAACCCTAACACTAACCCTAACCTTAAAGCCTAAACCCTAACTCTAACCCTAACCCTAACCCTAAACCCTAAACCCTAACCTTAACCCTAACCCTAACCCTAACCCTATCCCTAAAACCTAACCCTAACCCTAACCCTAACCCTAACTCTAACCCTAACCCTAACCCTAACCCTATCCCTAAACCCTAACCCTAAAATGTAAACACTAACCCTCCCCTATTCCTAACCCTAACCCTAACCCTAACCCTAAACCCTAACCTAACCTGATCCCTAACCCTAACACTGTCGCTAAACCTAACTCAGACCCTTACGTCTCTCCAACCTTAACTCTAACCCTCACCCTGTCACTAACCCTGTCCCTAAACCTAAACTTAAGCATCAGACAAAACCTAAACTTAATATTACCCTAACAGTAAACCTAACCATGTCCCAAACCCTAATCGTGTCCCTAACCCTAACCCTAACCCTTACCCTAACCCTAACACTAACCCTAACCCTAAACCTAAACACTAAACCCAAACCCTAACCCTAACGCAAACCCTAACCATAAACACTAAACCCTAACCCTAACCCTAACCCTAAACCCTAAACCCTAACACTAACCCTAACCTTAAAGCCTAAACCCTAACTCTAACGCTAACCCTAACCCTAAACCCTAAACCCTAACATTAACCCTAACCCTAAACCTAAACCGTAACCCTAACCCTAACCCTATCCCTAAAACCTAACCCTAACCCTAACCCTAACCCTAACTCTAACCCTAACCCTAACCCTAACCCTATCCCTAAACCCTAACCCTAAAATGTAAACACTAACCCTCCCCTATTCCTAACCCTAACCCTAACCCTAACCCTAAACCCTAACCTAACCTGATCCCTAACCCTAACACTGTCGCTAAACCTAACTCTGACCCTTACGTCTCTCCAACCTTAACTCTAACCCTCACCCTGTCACTAACCCTGTCCCTAAACCTAAACTTAAGCATCAGACAAAACCTAAACTTAATATTACCCTAACAGTAAACCTAACCATGTCCCAAACCCTAATCCTGTCCCTAACCCTAACCCTAACAGTTACCCTAACCCTAACACTAACCCTAACCCTAAACCTAAACACTAAACCCAAACCCTAACCCTAACGCTAACCCTAACCATAAACACTAAACCCTAACCCTAACCCTAACCGTAACCCTAACACTAAACCCTAAACCCTAACACTAACCCTAACCCTAAAGCCTAAACCCTAACTCTAACCCTAACCCTAACCCTAACCCTAAACCCTAAACCCTAACCTTAACGCTACCCCTAAACCTAAACCGTAATACTAACCCTAACCCTATCCCTAAAACCTAACCCTAACCCTAATCCTAACCCTAACCCTAACCCTAACACTAACCCTAACCCTAAACCTAAACACTAAACCCTAACCCTAACCCTAACCCTAACACTAAACCCTAAACCCTAACACTAAAGCTAACCCTAAAGTCTAAACCCTAACCCTAACCCTAACCCTAACTCTAACCCTAATCCTGTCCCTAAACCTAAAACTAATGCTAAACCTAACCCTATCCTGAACCCTAAACCCTAAACCCTAACCTTAAACCTAACCCTAAACCTAAACCGTAACATTAACCCCAACCCTATCCCTAAAACCTAACCCTAACCCTAACCCTAACCCTAACCCTAACCTAACCCTAACCCTAACCCTAACACTGTCGCTAAACCTAACTCTGTACCTTACCGTCTCTATAACTTTAACTCTAACCCTCACCCTGTAACTAACCCTGTCCCTAAACCTAACCTTAACCATCAGCCAAAACCTAAACTTAACCATAACCCTAACACTAAACCTAAACATGTCTCAAACCCGAATCGTGTACCTAACCCTAACCCTAACCCTAACCCTAACTCTGACCCTTACCGTCTCTCCAACTTTAACTCTAACCCTCACCCTGTCACTAACCCTGTCCCTAAACCTAAACTTAAGCATCAGACAAAACCTAAACTTAATATAACCCTAACACTAAACCTAACCTTGTCTCAAACCCGAAACCTGTACCTAACCCTAACACTAACCTTAACCCTAACACTAAACCCGAAACCCTAACACTAACCCTAACCCCAAACCTAAACCCTAAACCCAAACCCTAACCCTAACGCTAACCCTAACCATAAACACTAAACCCTAACCCTAACCCTAACCCTAAACCCTAAACCCTAACACTAACCCTAACCTTAAAGCCTAAACCCTAACTCTAACCCTAACCCTAACCCTAAACCCTAAACCCTAACCTTAACCCTAACCCTAAACCTAAACCGTAACCCTAACCCTAACCCTATCCCTAAAACCTAACCCTAACCCTAACCCTAACCCTAACTCTAACCCTAACCCTAACCCTAACCCTATCCCTAAACCCTAACCCTAAAATGTAAACACTAACCCTCCCCTATTCCTAACCCTAACCCTAACCCTAACCCTAAACCCTAACCTAACCTGATCCCTAACCCTAACACTGTCGCTAAACCTAACTCTGACCCTTACGTCTCTCCAACCTTAACTCTAACCCTCACCCTGTCACTAACCCTGTCCCTAAACCTAAACTTAAGCATCAGACAAAACCTAAACTTAATATTACCCTAACAGTAAACCTAACCATGTCCCAAACCCTAATCCTGTCCCTAACCCTAACCCTAACCCTTACCCTAACCCTAACACTAACCCTAACCCTAAACCTAAACATTAAACCCAAACCCTAACCCTAACGCTAACCCTAACTATAAACACTAAACCCTAACCCTAACCCTAACCCTAACACTAACACTAAACCCTAAACCCTAACACTAACCCTAACCCTAAAGCCTAAACCCTATTTCTAACCCTAACGTTAACCCTAACCCTAAACCCTAAACCTAACCTTAACGCTACCCCTAAACCTAAACCGTAATACTAACCCTAACCCTATCCCTAAAACCTAACCCTAACCCTAACCCTAAACCTAACCCTAACCCTAACCCTAACACTAACCCTAACCCTAAACCTAAACACTAAACCCTAACCCTAACCCTAACCCTAACCCTAACCCTAAACCCTAAACCCTAACACTAACCCTAACCCTAAAGTCTAAACCCTAACCCTAACCCTAACCCTAACCCTAACCCTAATCCTGTCCCTAAACCTAAAACTAATGCTAAACCTAACCCTAACCCTAACCCTAACCCCTAAACCCTAACCTTAACCCTAACCCTAAACCTAAACCGTAACCCTAACCCTAACCCTATCCCTAAAACCTAACCCTAACCCTAACCCTAACCCTAACCCTAACCCTAACCCTAACCCTAAACCCTAAACCCTAACACTAACCCTAACCCTAAAGTCTAAACCCTAACCCTAACCCTAACCCTAACCCTAACCCTAATCCTGTCCCTAAACCTAAAACTAATGCTAAACCTAACCCTAACCCTAACCCTAACCCCTAAACCCTAACCTTAACCCTAACCCTAAACCTAAACCGTAACCCTAACCCTAACCCTATCCCTAAAACCTAACCCTAACCCTAACCCTAACCCTAACCCTAACCCTAACCCTAACCCTAAACCCTAAACCCTAACACTATCCCTATCCCTAAAGCCTAAACCCTAACTCTAACGCTAAACCTAACCCTAAACCCTAAACCCTAACCTTAACCCTAATCCTAAACCTAAACCGTAACCCTAACCCTAACCCTATCCCTAATACCTAACCCTAACCCTAACCCTAACCCTAACCCTAACTCTAACCCTAACCCTAACCTAATCGTAACCCTAACCCTAACACTGTCGCTAAACCTAACTCTGACCCTTACCGTCTCTCTATCTTTAACTCTAACCCTCACCCTGTAACTAACCCTGTCCCTAAACCTAACCTTAACCATCAGCCAAAAGCTAAACTTAACTAAAACCCTAACACTAAACCTATCCATGTCTCAAACCCGAAACGTGTACCTAACCCTAACCCTAACCGTAACCCTAACACTAAACCCGAAACCCTAACACCTACCCTAACCCTAAACCTAAACCCTAAACCCAAACCCTAACCCTAACGCTAACCCTAACCATAAACACTAAACCCTAACCCTAACCCTAACCCTCACCCTAACCCTAAACCCTAAACCCTAACACTAACCCTAACCCTAAAGCCTAAACCCTAACCCTAACCCTAACCCTAACCCTAAACCCTATCCTAACCTGATCCCTAACCCTAACACTGTCGCTAAACCTAACTCTGACCCTTACCGTCTCTCCAACCTTAACTCTAACCCTCACCCTGTCACTAACCCTGTCCCTAAACCTAAACTTAAGCATCAGACAAAACCTAAACTTAATATAACCCTAACAGTAAACCTAACCATGTCCCAAACCCTAATCCTGTCCCTAACCCTAAACCTAATGCTAACCCTAACCCTAACCCTAACACTAAACCCTAAACCCTAACCTTAACCCTAACCCTAAACCTAAACCGTAACCCTAACCCTAACCCTATCCCTAAAACCTAAACCTAACCCTAACCCTAACCCTAATCCTACCCTAACTCTAACACTAACCCTAACCCTAACCCTATCCCTAAACCCTAACCCTAAAATGTAAACACTAACCCTCCCCTATTCCTAACCCTAACCCTAACCCTAACCCTAAACCCTAACCTAACCTGCTCCCTTATCCTAACACTGTCGCTAAACCTAACTCTGACCCTTACCGTCTCTCCAACCTTAACTCTAACCCTCACCCTGTCACTAACCCTGTCCCTAAACCTAAACTTAAGCATCAGACAAAACCTAAACTTAATATTACCCTAACAGTAAACCTAACCATGTCCCAAACCCTAATCCTCTCCCTAACCCTAACCCTAACCCTAACCCTAACCCTAACCCTAACACTAACCCTAACATTAAACACTAAACCTAACCCTAACCCTAACCCTAACCCTAACCCTAAACCCTAAACCCTAACACTATCCCTAACCCTAAGCCTAAACCCTAACTCTAACCCTAACCCTAACCCTAAACCCTAAACCCTAACCTTAACCCTAACCCTAAACCTAAACCATAACCCTAACCCTAACCCTATCCCTAAAACCTAACCCTAACCCTAACCCTAACCCTAACTCTAACACTAACCCTAACCCTAAACCCTAAACCCTAACCTTAACCCTAACCCTAAACCTAAACCATAACCCTAACCCTAACCCTATCCCTAAAACCTAACCCTAACCTTAACCCTAACCCTAACCCTAAACCGTAACCCTAACCCTAACCCTATCCCTAAAACCTAACCCTAACCCTAACCCTAACCCTAAACCTAACACTCACCCTGTAACTAACCCTGTCCCTAAACCTAACCTTAACCATCAGCCAAAACCTAAACTTAACCATAACCCTAACACTAAACCTAAACATGTCTCAAACCCGAATCGTGTACCTAACACTAACCCTAAACTTAACCTTAACCCTAAACCCGAAACCCTAACCCTAACCCTAACCCTAACCCTAACCCTAACCATAACCCTAACACAAAACCTAAACATGTCTCAAACCCGAATCGTATACCTAAGCCTAACGCTAAACTTAACCCTAACCCTAAACCCGAAACCCTAACCCTAACCCTAACCCTAAACCATAATCCCTAACTCTAACTCTAACCATAACCCTAACGCCTAAATCCTAACTCTAACCCTATCCCTAACCCTAACCCTAACCCTAACCCTAACCCTAACTCTGTCCCTAAAACCTAACCCTAACCCTAACCCTAACTCTAACCCTAACCCTAACCCTAACCCTATCCCTAAACCCTAACCCTAAAATGTAAACACTAACCCTCCCCTATTCCTAACCCTAACCCTAACCCTAACCCTAAACCCTAACCTAACCTGATCCCTAACCCTAACACTGTCGCTAAACCTAACTCTGACCCTTACCGTCTCTCCAACCTTAACTCTAACCCTCACCCTGTCACTAACCCTGTCCCTAAACCTAAACTTAAGAATCAGACAAAACCTAAACTTAATATAACCCTAACAGTAAACCTAACCATGTCCCAAACCCTAATCCTGTCCCTAAACCTAAAACTAATGCTAACCCTAACCCTAACCCTAACCCTAAACCCTAAACGCTAACCTTAACCCTAACCCTAAACCTAAACCGTAACCCTAACCCTAACCCTATCCCTAAAACCTAACCCTAACCCTAACCCTAACTCTAACCCTAACCCTAACCCTATCCCTAAACCCTAACCCTAAAATGTAAACACTAACCCTCTCCTATTCCTAACCCTAACCCTAACCCTAACCCTAAACCCTAACCTAACCTGATCCCTAACCCTAACACTGTCGCTAAACCTAACTCTGACCCTTACCGTCTCTCCAAACTTAACTCTAACCCTCACCCTGTCACTAAACCTGTCCCTAAACCTAAACTTAAGCATCAGACCAAACCTAAACTTAATATAACCCTAACAGTAAACCTAACCATGTCCCAAACCCTAATGCTGTCCCTAACCCTAAAACTAATGCTAACCCTAACCCTAAACCCTAAACCCTAACCTTAACCCTAACCCTAAACCTAAACCGTAACCCTAACCCTAACCCTATCCCTAAAACCTAACCCTAACCCTAACCCTAACACTGTCGCTAAACCTAACTCTGTACCTTACCGTCTCTCTAACTTTAACTCTAACCCTCACCCTGTAACTAACCCTGTCCCTAAACCTAACCTTAACCATCAGCCAAAACCTAAACTTAACCATAACCCTAACACTAAACCTAAACATGTCTCAAACCCGAATCGTGTACCTAACCCTAACCCTAACCCTAACCCTAACTCTGACCCTTACCGTCTCTCCAACTTTAACTCTAACCCTCACCCTGTCACTAACCCTGTCCCTAAACCTAAACTTAAGCATCAGACAAAACCTAAACTTAATATAACCCTAACACTAAACCTAACCTTGTCTCAAACCCGAAACCTGTACCTAACCCTAACACTAACCTTAACCCTAACACTAAACCCGAAACCCTAACACTAACCCTAACCCCAAACCTAAACCCTAAACCCAAACCCTAACCCTAACGCTAACCCTAACCATAAACACTAAACCCTAACCCTAACCCTAACCCTAAACCCTAAACCCTAACACTAACCCTAACCTTAAAGCCTAAACCCTAACTCTAACCCTAACCCTAACCCTAAACCCTAAACCCTAACCTTAACCCTAACCCTAAACCTAAACCGTAACCCTAACCCTAACCCTATCCCTAAAACCTAACCCTAACCCTAACCCTAACCCTAACTCTAACCCTAACCCTAACCCTAACCCTATCCCTAAACCCTAACCCTAAAATGTAAACACTAACCCTCCCCTATTCCTAACCCTAACCCTAACCCTAACCCTAAACCCTAACCTAACCTGATCCCTAACCCTAACACTGTCGCTAAACCTAACTCTGACCCTTACGTCTCTCCAACCTTAACTCTAACCCTCACCCTGTCACTAACCCTGTCCCTAAACCTAAACTTAAGCATCAGACAAAACCTAAACTTAATATTACCCTAACAGTAAACCTAACCATGTCCCAAACCCTAATCCTGTCCCTAACCCTAACCCTAACCCTTACCCTAACCCTAACACTAACCCTAACCCTAAACCTAAACATTAAACCCAAACCCTAACCCTAACGCTAACCCTAACTATAAACACTAAACCCTAACCCTAACCCTAACCCTAACACTAACACTAAACCCTAAACCCTAACACTAACCCTAACCCTAAAGCCTAAACCCTATTTCTAACCCTAACGTTAACCCTAACCCTAAACCCTAAACCTAACCTTAACGCTACCCCTAAACCTAAACCGTAATACTAACCCTAACCCTATCCCTAAAACCTAACCCTAACCCTAACCCTAAACCTAACCCTAACCCTAACCCTAACACTAACCCTAACCCTAAACCTAAACACTAAACCCTAACCCTAACCCTAACCCTAACCCTAACCCTAAACCCTAAACCCTAACACTAACCCTAACCCTAAAGTCTAAACCCTAACCCTAACCCTAACCCTAACCCTAACCCTAATCCTGTCCCTAAACCTAAAACTAATGCTAAACCTAACCCTAACCCTAACCCTAACCCCTAAACCCTAACCTTAACCCTAACCCTAAACCTAAACCGTAACCCTAACCCTAACCCTATCCCTAAAACCTAACCCTAACCCTAACCCTAACCCTAACCCTAACCCTAACCCTAACCCTAAACCCTAAACCCTAACACTATCCCTATCCCTAAAGCCTAAACCCTAACTCTAACGCTAAACCTAACCCTAAACCCTAAACCCTAACCTTAACCCTAATCCTAAACCTAAACCGTAACCCTAACCCTAACCCTATCCCTAATACCTAACCCTAACCCTAACCCTAACCCTAACCCTAACTCTAACCCTAACCCTAACCTAATCGTAACCCTAACCCTAACACTGTCGCTAAACCTAACTCTGACCCTTACCGTCTCTCTATCTTTAACTCTAACCCTCACCCTGTAACTAACCCTGTCCCTAAACCTAACCTTAACCATCAGCCAAAAGCTAAACTTAACTAAAACCCTAACACTAAACCTAACCATGTCTCAAACCCGAAACGTGTACCTAACCCTAACCCTAACCGTAACCCTAACACTAAACCCGAAACCCTAACACCTACCCTAACCCTAAACCTAAACCCTAAACCCAAACCCTAACCCTAACGCTAACCCTAACCATAAACACTAAACCCTAACCCTAACCCTAACCCTCACCCTAACCCTAAACCCTAAACCCTAACACTAACCCTAACCCTAAAGCCTAAACCCTAACCCTAACCCTAACCCTAACCCTAAACCCTATCCTAACCTGATCCCTAACCCTAACACTGTCGCTAAACCTAACTCTGACCCTTACCGTCTCTCCAACCTTAACTCTAACCCTCACCCTGTCACTAACCCTGTCCCTAAACCTAAACTTAAGCATCAGACAAAACCTAAACTTAATATAACCCTAACAGTAAACCTAACCATGTCCCAAACCCTAATCCTGTCCCTAACCCTAAACCTAATGCTAACCCTAACCCTAACCCTAACACTAAACCCTAAACCCTAACCTTAACCCTAACCCTAAACCTAAACCGTAACCCTAACCCTAACCCTATCCCTAAAACCTAAACCTAACCCTAACCCTAACCCTAATCCTACCCTAACTCTAACACTAACCCTAACCCTAACCCTATCCCTAAACCCTAACCCTAAAATGTAAACACTAACCCTCCCCTATTCCTAACCCTAACCCTAACCCTAACCCTAAACCCTAACCTAACCTGCTCCCTTATCCTAACACTGTCGCTAAACCTAACTCTGACCCTTACCGTCTCTCCAACCTTAACTCTAACCCTCACCCTGTCACTAACCCTGTCCCTAAACCTAAACTTAAGCATCAGACAAAACCTAAACTTAATATTACCCTAACAGTAAACCTAACCATGTCCCAAACCCTAATCCTCTCCCTAACCCTAACCCTAACCCTAACCCTAACCCTAACCCTAACACTAACCCTAACATTAAACACTAAACCTAACCCTAACCCTAACCCTAACCCTAACCCTAAACCCTAAACCCTAACACTATCCCTAACCCTAAGCCTAAACCCTAACTCTAACCCTAACCCTAACCCTAAACCCTAAACCCTAACCTTAACCCTAACCCTAAACCTAAACCATAACCCTAACCCTAACCCTATCCCTAAAACCTAACCCTAACCCTAACCCTAACCCTAACTCTAACACTAACCCTAACCCTAAACCCTAAACCCTAACCTTAACCCTAACCCTAAACCTAAACCATAACCCTAACCCTAACCCTATCCCTAAAACCTAACCCTAACCTTAACCCTAACCCTAACCCTAAACCGTAACCCTAACCCTAACCCTATCCCTAAAACCTAACCCTAACCCTAACCCTAACCCTAAACCTAACACTCACCCTGTAACTAACCCTGTCCCTAAACCTAACCTTAACCATCAGCCAAAACCTAAACTTAACCATAACCCTAACACTAAACCTAAACATGTCTCAAACCCGAATCGTGTACCTAACACTAACCCTAAACTTAACCTTAACCCTAAACCCGAAACCCTAACCCTAACCCTAACCCTAACCCTAACCCTAACCATAACCCTAACACAAAACCTAAACATGTCTCAAACCCGAATCGTATACCTAAGCCTAACGCTAAACTTAACCCTAACCCTAAACCCGAAACCCTAACCCTAACCCTAACCCTAAACCATAATCCCTAACTCTAACTCTAACCATAACCCTAACGCCTAAATCCTAACTCTAACCCTATCCCTAACCCTAACCCTAACCCTAACCCTAACCCTAACTCTGTCCCTAAAACCTAACCCTAACCCTAACCCTAACTCTAACCCTAACCCTAACCCTAACCCTATCCCTAAACCCTAACCCTAAAATGTAAACACTAACCCTCCCCTATTCCTAACCCTAACCCTAACCCTAACCCTAAACCCTAACCTAACCTGATCCCTAACCCTAACACTGTCGCTAAACCTAACTCTGACCCTTACCGTCTCTCCAACCTTAACTCTAACCCTCACCCTGTCACTAACCCTGTCCCTAAACCTAAACTTAAGAATCAGACAAAACCTAAACTTAATATAACCCTAACAGTAAACCTAACCATGTCCCAAACCCTAATCCTGTCCCTAAACCTAAAACTAATGCTAACCCTAACCCTAACCCTAACCCTAAACCCTAAACGCTAACCTTAACCCTAACCCTAAACCTAAACCGTAACCCTAACCCTAACCCTATCCCTAAAACCTAACCCTAACCCTAACCCTAACTCTAACCCTAACCCTAACCCTATCCCTAAACCCTAACCCTAAAATGTAAACACTAACCCTCTCCTATTCCTAACCCTAACCCTAACCCTAACCCTAAACCCTAACCTAACCTGATCCCTAACCCTAACACTGTCGCTAAACCTAACTCTGACCCTTACCGTCTCTCCAAACTTAACTCTAACCCTCACCCTGTCACTAAACCTGTCCCTAAACCTAAACTTAAGCATCAGACCAAACCTAAACTTAATATAACCCTAACAGTAACCCTAACCATGTCCCAAACCCTAATGCTGTCCCTAACCCTAAAACTAATGCTAACCCTAACCCTAAACCCTAAACCCTAACCTTAACCCTAACCCTAAACCTAAACCGTAACCCTAACCCTAACCCTATCCCTAAAACCTAACCCTAACCCTAACCCTAACACTGTCGCTAAACCTAACTCTGTACCTTACCGTCTCTCTAACTTTAACTCTAACCCTCACCCTGTAACTAACCCTGTCCCTAAACCTAACCTTAACCATCAGCCAAAACCTAAACTTAACCATAACCCTAACACTAAACCTAAACATGTCTCAAACCCGAATCGTGTACCTAACCCTAACCCTAACCCTAACCCTAACTCTGACCCTTACCGTCTCTCCAACCTTAACTCTAACCCTCACCCTGTCACTAACCCTGTCCCTAAACCTAAACTTAAGCATCAGACAAAACCTAAACTTAATATAACCCTAACACTAAACCTAACCTTGTCTCAAACCCGAAACGTGTACCTAACCCTAACACTAACCTTAACCCTAACACTAAACCCGAAACCCTAACACTAACCCTAACCCCAAACCTAAACCCTAAATCCAAACCCTAACCCTAACGCTAACCCTAACCATAAACACTAAACCCTAACCCTAACCCTAACCCTAAACCCTAAACCCTAACACTAACCCTAACCTTAAAGCCTAAACACTAACTCTAACCCTAACCCTAACCCTAAACCTAAACCGTAACCCTAACCCTAACCCTATCCCTAAAACCTAACCCTAACCCTAACCCTAACCCTAACTCTAACCCTAACCCTAACCCTAACCCTATCCCTAAACCCTAACCCTAAAATGTAAACACTAACCCTCCCCTATTCCTAACCCTAACCCTAACCCTAACCCTAAACCCTAACCTAACCTGATCCCTAACCCTAACACTGTCGCTAAACCTAACTCAGACCCTTACGTCTCTCCAACCTTAACTCTAACCCTCACCCTGTCACTAACCCTGTCCCTAAACCTAAACTTAAGCATCAGACAAAACCTAAACTTAATATTACCCTAACAGTAAACCTAACCATGTCCCAAACCCTAATCCTGTCCCTAAACCTAACCCTAACCCTTACCCTAACCCTAACACTAACCCTAACCCTAAACCTAAACACTAAACCCAAACCCTAACCCTAACGCTAACCCTAACCATAAACACTAAACCCTAACCCTAACCCTAACCCTAACCCTAACACTAAACCCTAAACCCTAACACTAACCCTAACCCTAAAGCCTAAACCCTCTTTCTAACCCTAAACCTAACCCTAAACCCTAAACCTAACCTTAACGCTACCCCTAAACCTAAACCGTAATACTAACCCTAACCCTATCCCTAAAACCTAACCCTAACCCTAACCCTAAACCTAACCCTAACCCTAACCCTAACACTAACCCTAACCCTAAACCTAAACACTAAACCCTAACCCTAACCCTAACCCTAACCCTAACACTAAACCCTAAACCCTAACACTAACCCTAACCCTAAAGTCTAAACCCTAACCCTAACCCTAACCCTAACCCTAATCCTGTCCCTAAACCTAAAACTAATGCTAAACCTAACCCTAACCCTAACCCTAAACCCTAAACCCTAACCTTAACCCTAACGCTAAACCTAAACCGTAACCCTAACCCTAACCCTATCCCTAAAACCTACCCCTAATCCTAACCCTAACCCTAACCCTAACCCTAACCCTAAACCCTAAACCCTAACACTATCCCTAACCCTAAAGCCTAAACCCTAACTCTAACCCTAAACCTAACCCTAAACCCTAAACCCTAACCTTAACCCTAATCCTAAACCTAAACCGTAACCCTAACCCTAACCCTATCCCTAATACCTAACCCTAACCCTAACCCTAAAGACTAAACCCTAACTGTAACCCTAACCCTAACCCTAAACCCTAAACCCTAACCTTAACCCTAACCCTAAACCTAAACCGTAACCCTAACCCTAACCCTATCCCTAAAACCTAACCCTAACCCTAACCCTACCCCTAACCCTAACCTAACCCTAACCCTAACCCTAACACTGTGGCTAAACCTAACTCTGACACTTACCGTCTCTCTATCTTTAACTGTAACCCTCACCCTGTAACTAACCCTGTCCCTAAACCTAACCTTAACCATCAGCCAAAACCTAAACTTAACTATAACCCTAACACTAAACCTAACCATGTCTCAAACCCGAATCGTGTACCTAACCCTAACCGTAACCTTAACCCTAGCACTAAACCCGAAACCCTAACACTAACCCTAACCCTAAACCTAAACCCTAAACCCAAACCCTACCCCTAACGCTAATCCTAACCTTAAACACTAAACCCTAAACCTAACCCTAACCCTAACCCTAACCCTAAACCCTAAACCCTAACACTATCCCTAACCCTAAAGCCTAAAGCCTAACTCTAACCCTAACCCTAACACTAAACCCTAAACCCTAACCTTAACCCTAACCCTAAACCTAAACCGTAACCCTAACCCTTACCCTATCCCTAAAACCTAACCCTAACCCTAACCCTAACCCTAACCATAACTCTAACCCTAACCCTAACCCTAACCCTATCCCTAAACCCTAACCCTAAAATGTAAACACTAACCCTCCCCTATTCCTAACCCTAACCCTAACGCTAACCCTAAATCCTAACCTAACCTGATCCCTAACCCTAACACTGTCGCTAAACCTAACTCTGACCCTTACCGTCTCTCCAACCTTAACTCTAACCCTCACCCTGTCACTAACCCTGTCCCTAAACCTAAACTTAAGCATCAGACAAAACCTAAACTTAATATAACCCTAACACTAAACCTAACCATGTTTCAAACCCGAAACGTGTACATAACCCTAACACTAACCTTAACCCTAACACTAAACCCGAAACCCTAACACTAACCCTAACCCTAAACCTAAACCCTAAACCCAAACCCTAACCCTAACGCTAACCCTAAACATAAACACTAAACCCTAACCCTAACCCTAACCCTAACCCTAAACCCTAAACCCTAACACTAACCCTAACCCTAAAGGCTAAACCCTAACTCTAACCCTAACCCTAACCCTAAACCCTAAACCCTAACCTTCACCCTAACCCTAACCCTAAACCGTAACCCTAACCCTAACCCTATCCCTAAAACCTAACCCTAACCCTAACCCTAACCCTAACCCTAACACTCAACCTGTAACAAACCCTGTCCCTAAACTTAACCTTAACCATCAGCCAAAACCTAAACTTAACCATAACCCTAACACTAAACCTAAACATGTCTCAAACCCTAATCGTGTACCTAACACTAACCCTAAACTTAACCTTAACCCTGAACCCGAAACCATAACCCTAACCCTAACCCTAACCCTAACCATAACCCTAACCATAACC